>UZAN01056224.1:0-13784 GCA_900618425.1 Echinostoma caproni | reverse complement strand
TCCCTCAGTGTGCACAACTGATGCAGCCACTCACTGATCTGCTTATGGGTAAAACAAAAACGTTAGTGTTCACACAAGCCGATGGAGACGCCTTCGATGCGTTGAAACGAGCAATCAGCAAGGTAACAACATTAACCCACCTAGACTCCTCCGCCAAACTAGCACTGGCAACCGATGCGTCCGACCAAGCAGTTGGCGCCGTCCTCCAGCAACAAGTGAGACACGAATGGCACCCCATAGCTTTTTTCTTCAAGAAGCTCCAACCGTCCGAGTCAAGGTACAGCGCCTCCGGCCGAGAACTCATGGCAATCTACCTCGGTATCCGCCACTTCCGCCATCTCCTTGAAGGACGAGACTTCACGGTCTTCACAGACCACCGTCCTATCACTCACGACATTATGTCTACCACCGACAGACACTCTCCACGAGAGTCACGACACCTTGATTACATCACGGAATTTACGTGTGATGTACAACATATCTCTGGTGTTAACAACCTTGTCGCAGATGCCCTCTCTCGCATTCATCACTTGGGTAACCCCTACCCCAAAACCATAGACTTACGCGACATAGCCACAGCGCAAACCTGCGACACCGATATCGAGCTACTTTGCAAGCAATCAACGCTCCGCATCGAACATCTACCACTTCCGTCTTCAGACAACAAAGTCTATTACGATGTTTCCCTAGGTCACCCTAGACCAGTAGTCCCATCGACCTTACGCAAAACGTTTTTTGAGACACTGCATAATTTGTCACACCCAGGCATCCGCGCCTCAGTGAAACTCATAACTGACCGTTTCGCGTGGCACAACATCAAAAATGACATCCGCCAAGTGCTTGTCCTGCCAACGGAACAAAATTATTCGTCACACAAAGAGCCCACTAGGCTCGTTCCCCGTCGTCGACGAGCGTTTCCACCACGTTCACGAAGATTTAGTGGGACCCCTGCCGCCATCTATCTGTATACTCACTTGTATAGATCGTTTCGCCCGGTGGCCGGTAGCTATGCCCTTGTCTTCCGCATCCAGCGAAACAGCGGTACAAGCCTTCCTAGAGGGTTGGATAGCTGACTTCGGTTGTCCAGCAGTAGTTGCAACCGATCGAGGTTCTCATTTCGAGGGTGTTTTCGCACAACTACTTAAGCACCTAGGCATTCGCCGCGTTCAGACGACCACCCGGCAGCCAACGGGATGGTCGAGCTTTTTCATCGACAACTGAAAAGTGCTCTGTCAGCACAGGCGAACCCAGACTGGAAGGACTCCTTACCCTTAGTCCTCTTAGGTTGCAGATCTGCCTTCAAAGCTGATCTGCAGTCCACACCGGCAGAGTTGACTTTCGGTCGCACATTGCGTCTCCCAGGAGAAATGACGGCACCGATCCCACCAACCGACTTCAACTACGGTGACTATGCAGCTCGTTTAGTTCATCACGTGCGACAGTTACATATTCAAACACATCGCCAGCAAGCACCCCTAGCCTACCTCCCCCCTAGCTTAGCCGAAAGCTAGCATGTCTTCCTCAGGGCAGAGGCTCGCGCACCGCTGCAACCTCAATACAGCGGCCCACACAAGATACTACGACGCTTGGAGAATACCTACGTAATAGAGCGCAACGGTAAACGTGAGACCGTCATTATTGACCGGCTGAAACCTGCGCACCTGGAGGAAACCGTTCCTTGCCCTACTCGCCCCCCACCCGTAGCGCTACCCGCAACTCCCGCTCCAACAAGTCCTGCTCCATCCACCCCGGTAAACTCCGCGACACCCCGGGAGCAGGCACCTGATGCCGACCCACCCCATCGGACCACTAGTCGCGAGAGAGTCCTTAAATTACCCGTACGTTTCGCATTGTAACACGTTTTTAAACTTGACAACGTACAAACGCATTTAGTCTGCGATATCGATAATTTTTATTTCACCTGACTATTCAAATACGCATGCAAAACCCCCCCATCCAAAAAATCCTTTTATCATCGTTTTTATTATTTTTTCTTCCACCACGGTTTACTTTTTTTCCTGTATGCATATATACACATAAAAAACCCAAAACACCTCACCTTTTTCGTATTGCGTTTGTCTTCGCCTCACCGATCAGCTCCAACAAGGGCTGCTTGGACCCTTTTTCTTCCGTTCTCTTCCAGGCCCGGTATTCGAACTCGGGAGAAAACCCTCGGCCAAGAAAATGCAGAGGCCTCAAAACCCGTAAAGAAAACTTCGACCAGGAGAACGCAGCAAGAAAGAAGATTGGCACGTTCTCCACCCTTCCCACCGCTCCAGCATAAAATAAGTATCAAAGACCGTTTTCTGACAGCCCCGTCAGTTTTTTACTGGTTCGTGCCCAGCTGCAACGGTCCTCCTACTTTATCTGAAAACAAACCAAACCGGGGCAAGTAGCGAAACGACGACGGACCTGCAGATCTTTATCCATGACATTCTCATTTCCCCATATTTCTTTTGTGGGCCAGCAATCCCTGCCTCATCACCTGGAACTGATATCCATACTTTCTCAGCAATGACCAGAACTATCCTTTTTTGGGATTTGAACACCGCACAAACAATGC
The DNA here is from genome assembly GCA_900618425.1 of Echinostoma caproni. NCBI lineage: Eukaryota > Metazoa > Platyhelminthes > Trematoda > Plagiorchiida > Echinostomatidae > Echinostoma > Echinostoma caproni. Next base: position 11,221 of record UZAN01056224.1, on the reverse strand, counting down.
ATGCACCCTTATCGAAGGCTCTCTCTAGCCTTCTAGGGGGGGAGCTTTGTAGTAACCATTCACATCACGTTCTCAATGTACACTTCCTCCTGTGCATCTCATTGTTTTATCACACCAAGGCCACGTCTTTGGTCAGCACGTGTTTACTTTCACTTTCCGCGCGCTTGCTCACGCCTTTGTATCTCTCCCTTACTCTGCAGGTATTTACAATACACGTCGTCCTCCGTTTCGTGAATCGCCTCGTTCTCTTCTCGTACGAACGTACGTTTGCGACCTATACGTATTAGCTCGGGGTACCGATAACCTAGTTCCCACACTAGCACGTAGCTCAATTTCACGAGTACTGTTGCAGGAACAAAACCTTGGTATTATACGTGAATGTAGTGTTCAATATTTATGCGGTTGACATAAATCCTGTCCTAGATGAACCTTCAGACGACAGTTATATCCACACAGTGGTACATTTTGATCAATCCAATTTGGGATATGAGGTAAATGTTTCACGTACATCAACAACTTCCTCGGTGGAGACGTAAGACGCATTCTGACTCTAATTCATTTCATTTGTCCAAAGGTCCACTCCTGAATCCCATATGAAAGATGTGATTGATTGTTCCGAAACACACCGTAAACACTTCGATGAACTGGAGCAACAGTTGCAAATGATGCGTGAGGCTAACAGCAATTCTATTTTCATTTCCTATTTGTTTGCCGATGATAGTTTACCATCGTCGCCACAAACTAAGCTATCTGGTAGGTAATAGTTAATGCTAAACAATAATCACCCCTGTTTATCGGATAAACCGACTGCATTTCTAGTGGCGCGTAGATTTGCATTAAAAGCTCGGCCCTCCATGATTGCAGTCAAATTGATGTTACAAGAGTTTCGAGATATTCTTCCGCAACTGCCCTCCGATCCGCGTACACTGTTGTGCACACCAAAGATAAGTGTGGGTGATGGTACATATATACATTTCGGAATGCGAGAGTGCCTGAGGCGCATATGCTAGGGCCGAAGTGATAGTCGTTATCGGCTACAATTGCATATTGATGGGTTATCGTTATTCCGTGGCTCATCACAAGTTTGGTCGTCTGTTGTACCCGAAATCTAAGACATTCATTGTTGGTTTGTATTGTGGGATGTCAAAGCCGACTGATGGTTCCGCGTTTCTAACTCCATTAATTGAAGACCTTCGGCTGTTGATGACGACGAAACATAACGTATATTTTGAAATTTTCTGAGTGCTAGAAGCTATTCTTAGATCAGGCTAATATCTTGACAGAAGTAGTAGGTTTATTAAGAAATGTAACTCAACGATGTGTCGCTAGCACAGAAATCAGGTTCCAAGTTGAAGAGCTTTAATAAATACCGTTGAAGGAAAATCGCGTATTAAGCTAAACAGCACGTGCCATGCATAGCAAGGGTTTAGGGTGATACTACTACACACATGTGTAGTTTGGAAACCTTTCATCGTAAAAGCTTGTCTTCGATAAAACAGGCGAAAAGAAGAACGCAAAATACCGGCGATACTGTGGGAAAACCTCCCGACATGGGGACCAATGGATAGGAAATCCAACGTTCCCGAGTTATTTTCTGCAAGCTTGCTGTTAAAACATACACATGAACTATCCGTATAGGTGGGCGAGCAAGCAGGTTTTGAAGTTGTATCGCTGTCTATACGGCCCGCTTCCGTATCCCGAGATCGTGAAAAATGTTTGCCGGTGGTCGGTTCTTCTTCCGAAGAAATAGTGATGCAAAACTGAGCCATACGAGATCAGAGATTGAGACAAATGCAACCGATTGCATGCTATGGCCTCGGTAGGCATCCGCATGTAACTTAAGATTCACCGATTGTGTTGAGTCTCCTAGTTTATCCAAGACAGGCAATGCTACAGTTAACTACTCATCGCATTCTCATGGCAACTTCGAGTGAAAACTCATATTGTCATTGTGAAAAATAGTTTGTTCCATCAAAAAATACAGTACAAAGGACGTAAAATGCAAATGGTGCAGGTTTTTAATATGGGACATCTTTTTAATGAGAAATAGTTTATTGAGATCAAAAATATTCTCAGAGATTGCTGAAAGTGAACGCGGATCACTGAGACAAAAAGGTAGGAATCAATGGATGAGGTCAATCGATTCAAGCAGCTCGTCAATCTTTGCCGCGCAATTTGTCCATTGCTGTATTAAGCAACTGTGATATGGCATTAACTCTTTGCATCACGCAGTCCTTGATATCTGCATGCAAACGCTTGCCAATACGGGATGCGAACCGATCCGGATGCCATTGGATTTGCAGCCGCCGAAGTTCGTCCAACTTCTGATGCACAAAATGAAGCACTGTTTCGATTCGACGCTCAGCTGATAATGCACGATCGCCCGACGAGCACATGGAACCGCAAAACGGTGGCCAGGGAATCATCGACGCATTTCGAATCTCAGTTGTGGAAGACTCGAACACAGTCCACTGTTGTTTAAAAGCAGATAAACTGGAGTCAGAAATAATTCCTGAAGCGGAAAATTTCGTCCTTTTGTTAAGCGCTTCTTGATGACGGTTGAGAAAATCTTCGCGAGCTCGGTCAGCAGACTCAGAGGAAATACCGGGACGAGTGGTTTGTGATTGACGCGAGGTGCCCGACCGTTGACGGCGTTCATACTCCTCACGGATAGTGTCCAAATAGGACCGTGATTCCTTGTGAACGAAGTCTATCAGACAGGAAGAATTTCGGAATAAATTGAATTGTGGGATAGAATCGCGCCCAGAATCTGATAAGTTACCATCGTACAGCCATAAAATAGAAAATAGATTTGGAAAGACAACAGAGCACTCCGATAGATTTTCTTGGTGAGAAAAATGAACAATCCAAAATGCAAGTGTGAAGGATGTAGAGAGGTTGATGGCCAATTTACTGATCAAGTGCACATAAATGCACTATCAATCTTGCCGACCAATCAGAAACCGTGCACTTTAAATAGAAGCTGTATAACATCAAGAAACAAGCAGGCCATTGATGAGGACCTGTATTATTAATGACATTCCTTTGTACATGTTATTTAACACCATTGATTTTCCTCAATAAACAGTTCTGTGGCCTTTTTCCTGCATCTTGGTGACGCAAGATCCCAGTGTAAGATTGTTAGTACTATTCTTTGCTTCAATTATGACCGTGATCCGCAATCCGTAATTCGTACCTATTTCGATTACTATAGTTTGGCTTCGCACAACAGAGATACCAGCGATCGAGGAGCGGGTGGAGAAGTTCAATCTGTGATGCAGCGTTCTAAGAGTGGTATGTAGAACCAATCGGCACTGTCTCACCACGAGCGGCCAGGACCTACGTTCCCTGCTAAAAAACCTGGCAGTTCCTGAGGTTTCGTCAAAACTTCCACAAGAGTCCTTAAAACAGTTGCTGCTTGCTCACTTGCTGCCCACTGAGTTTCAAGCCCACGAAAGAGCCAAATTCAATTCCTTGGTAGGTGCCAAAAACATATTCTGTCGCTATTTCATCCTCCAGTTGGACGAGCAGGCAGCACACTGCAATTATGGCGAACCTCTGGCGGAGCAACCGTTTGACCGTCTGGTGGCAGGTGTTAACGAATTGACATTGCAACGGAAACTTATGGAAAAGGAAAACCTGACGTTCGCGGAGGCACGCAAAGTCTGTGAACAACATAATGAGCAGACACAAGTAACTTTCAATGAATCGGTAACTATATTCCAACGATATGACCAGAAACCAGTCCAAATATACATCAAAACCACAGTGCGATAATTCTCGCACCGCGCAAACCATCTACCAGGACCTGTCGTATGGAGCTTACCACCTGCGTTACGTGTCAATTCCGCAATGCTAAGTGCAATGGGTGCGTGAAAATTGACCAAATACGGAGAGTGTACAAATAGCTCTGATGTAACCTAACACAGCCACTGGCCCAGCAAGACACAAGTTCTGTGTTTACATTAAGAACCCAGAGTGAGTCTGCCCATCTCATATACAAAGGTGTGGTACTACAGTTTGGCGTGAAGCAAAAATTCATTGTGGACACAGGAATTACGGAATCTATCACATCTGATAAAGTATTACGATCGATTTTTCCCGAAGTCAAAGTCCGTCTCCGTGAAGATTCTCGACGTTACCGGATACAAACTGTCTGTGATGGGCGAGGTTTCGCTGGTGGTACAGTCTTCAGAAAAATGTTTCCTTCATTAAGCGAGTAATGGAAAACCAATAAATGAGGAAATCCAAATCAACTACGAAAAGTCAAGCCAAGTATTTGCATCATTCCACCCGAGGGTGAACATTCACCATTATTTTCCCAAAATATGAACACATTCGGATTATGTTACCGAATGTCCATCAGCAAGCCTGAGTATCATGGGTTGTTCGGACTCCAATGAAGAAATAGGAGGGGATGGATGAACAAGGGGTACATTGCAGTTTGCTTCGTTTGTTTTTGCTATTCATCAGTACGCTACTAATAAGTAACATGATGGGTAATTAGAAATAATAGCAAAGAGATCCATTGTCATTAGACCCAAAACTGCGTTAATCAGGGAGCATACAGATAAAACAGGTTTACCCATCATCGGATAACCTTGTTATATCGTCCTCTAGCGTATTAGCATTGACAGCCAANCAAACAATAAAACAACGAAGGGGTCAGCCTTGCTGCTGTTTAACGTGGTTTATGCGTCGGCCAAAGTCGTGAAAAATGATGGAACTTGGGATTTCTGACTAGACTAGAGGAGTCAGTGCTTAACCTACCCTATTTGTCTCGGGTTGACCATGTTGCACAGAAAGTCAAATAATTTGCATGTGTGAGTGACTGCGCGTAATAATTACTAACAACTATTTTCCAAACAGTGAGTGAGATCCGTTTCAGCCATGGATCTCGCGTGATTAATGAGTGAACTTGTTCATTTCGTTGAGTACATGCGAAGCAGGCAAAGGTACATCAACAGAAATGACGATTAATTTGGCATCACACTCACACGATTAAAATTCAAGGGAATGAATAATTACGGGAGTAGGGAAAATACCATACTGTGCTTCAACTCAGTGAAATGTAATTTCACAGGGTTGGACAATGGAGACAGCTGGATTCGGACGATAACCATGCGTTCACTTTATCGCCAGGACTGAGCAGATTGGTTCCGCTTTGCATTTTCTAGCCTCGGTTACTCAAAATATCATTTTTGAAACCATTCAAAGCTGCTAGAAACCAACACAACTAAGGATATCGTCAGGGAGAGCCAGATAGATTCATCAGCGTGAAACTTCCCCTTGGAGTTTGCGATCAAACCCGTTCGGCAAACTTATTTTGGGACGGGTCTTTTCCGCAGTACAATGACACGTGATTCAGATAGAAGGAATTCACGGTTTTATGCCCAGACCAGTTGACAGTAAACGGCGATGGATGCTGATATATGTGAAAACCAGGAGACTACTTACGGAGAGAGAGAGAAACGGGTCGTTCATCGCATGGAATGAAATGTGAATTCCACCAGGTCCAAGCGCACACGCTACAGGGTTTTTATAAACCGGACCGTATATTCTCAGATTGCACGTGCGTCGGCGAAACCGACTACAATATCTGCTGCCGTAGAAGTTATGAGAAATCCTAAACGACCCGGAGCTGCAAGCAATTCCCCCATCTAAGAACCGTCTGAAACTGAAAATTATTTTTAGTTCTTCATATGGTAGAATCTTGAAGTTTGAGACTTGATTGTTGTTCTTAAGTTGTTCTTGCATGCACTTAATGATGTTCTTGCCACATATCCGTAAAAGTGCATACTCAACAGTCAAGCATTGAGACTATAGCTGGTTTTGACAACGAGCCGATTCTTGCAGTCGCAGTGAACTCAGGTATATGCGTGAATCACTAAACCAAATACTTTAAAGATTACAATTGTATTTTTAAATTCAAACGAAAGGGCATTTAGCAACATTAAATAGGCCCGCTATGTGAAATTCGGATAGCGTTTAATCGCTAGACAATCGATAAATGGCTTTCGGATCACGCCAAATCACTGAAGGCATGGCAATCGAAGCCCACAGAGGTAATCTCATGGCTTTCGGAAGCGAAAGTGGTTTCAGTTAAAAGTTTCGCTTTAATCGTATTTTACACACTTGCCTTGCAGCAAAGTTTGATAAACTGGCTTTGTATGAAAAGCTTGTGCAAATTAGGTGTACTGGGTAGTGATCTAATATAACTAGCTTTATAAAACCTCTTGTCCTTTCCTCGTGTATCTTATGGGGCAATGATTGTCACCAATTTCACAAAAGAAAGAACGAAGCACGGTCGTAAAATGTGAGAAAATGATGTTCGGATTTCACAAACCCTTCAGTTAAAATTGTTTTAAACTAAACAGTGCGTTCAATCAAGTCTACTGTGAGAATACTGAGCTTGAATACAAAAATTCAGCTAAAAATATGCTCCGCTACTCAGGCTTTTACGACCATAACCCCTTATCGATCCATTTGAAGCTCCCGAGTTCCCGTTTGGCGTAGAAGTCTGTCGTATCATCAGCGCTGAAACCTATACACGTATTTTACATGCACCTCGCATGATACGACAAGCGTTATTTTAGTCTGAACACTACTCCGATATGTTTAGGCCAAATTTGGCTATGACAAGGCTAAAGGAGGATAAGTAAATCTGTAGAATCGTCATTGGTTTAGGCCACCAACTGAGAACCAATGAACCACAACGGAATCAACAACCTCAAATGTTCTTAAAGCGAGGGCTATAAAGTTCTACTATTCACCCTTGTTCGCAATTGAGGAGATTACAAACAATCGATCAAGATGTCAATGTTGAAAACGACTTCGGTGATTTACTTTTTATTCAAGGTTTGCCTGAGTTGCAATTTCATTTCCGCACTAATTTTCTTCGCTAATTCACTTGGATCGACTTTGTTTTCGTCCGATAAGATATGCATCATCTTTTCTTTGTAGCGTGACTTATCCAGCACTACTACATCGGAACCCTAATCGGGGCGCAGCACCAGAATATTTCGATTAGCTTTCAATTACTTTAGTTCTTCGATGTATGCATGGGTCAGCAAGGAGTTTTGTTTTGTGTTTGCATTTCGGTATTGATTCTCCATATTCACCGATTTCGCCTTAAACTGACGGATGCACACATTGAAGGACTAAACCAATTGAAAGCCAATCGAAATATTGTAGTACTGTGCCAAGATAGGTGTTTCGGTGTAGTAGTCATGGCTAAATTACACTACAGAGAAAAGATGATTTGTACCTTACCAGACGAAAACAAAGTTTGAGCTTGACAATACTCCAAACGATCCAAGCAAATTAGCGAAGAAAACCTGTGCAGAACTGAAAACTTTAACTGAGACGAACCTTATACAAGAATCACTAGCGAAATGTTTACACCTGAAGGGAACACAAACACCAGAGATGTCCGGTTTACTGAAGCTGCATAAAAAAGGCGTTCTGTTACGATCCATTCAATGACTTGGATCATTTTAAATCCCCTTTACAATATGTGCAGGTGAACATGAAAAACCTGCCTTCATGTTTGGCTAGTGGATAGACTCTATCGGATCGAGTTGAATTAAAGGCACATAACACAATACACCTTAAGGGATCATCAGCGAAAGGAGAAAAACCCTAGAATGCCTCAAGCACAACCCAGGTGTGCCCATCCTGTTGCGGTTACGTGGAAGCTTCTATCAACTAGACAAGCATCTACTGGTTGGAAGCCTCAAGCGAACCCGCGGATATGGACACATTGATGCAGCAGCGGACATAAGGCATGCATAATGATGGGGTCGATTCTAATGAGCGAATCCGGGGGAATATAAATCGGTTTGCTCGATACCCGTCCGGACCAAATAACAATTCTTATAACGAGGCCTACTTCGGTTCATAAATCAGAACGATTTGTCTATTCATGGGTGGCCGAGTGGTTAGGTCACCAAATTGTGACCCAGAAGTCGAACCGCTCCACCGCCGCCCGTATTCCCTATTTAGGTATTTCCCCAGGCAGCCTTTGTGTGGCCGCAGCACCCTTCCTCAAAGTTAACTGTGCATTTGTATATTCAATAAATTAAAAAGGAAGTAAAAAAATAAAAATAATATGCTATTCTGTTTTACTGGGCGTGCTGCCGGTTTGAGTCACATCATCACGTGAAATATAAACACAATATAGTCACTGAAGGGGGGAGACGATAAGATAAGAGGTGGCAGAGAAACACAACAGATTGTGAATATACATATATATCCAGTCTGAATTTGACTGGATCACTCACCGGAGAAGTATTCTTCCCATGCATAGGAATGCGGATCTTCATCGCGGTCGTCCGTGTACCAACGATCCGAAAACGAGTCACATTCATCCGGATCGAATGCTGTGTATCGCTCATGAACGGATTCCGCGGAATCCGGAACCGCTGCACCGGACACAAATGAAGAGGTGAGGATCTATGTAAAGAAAAACATGTGCAAAGGAAATGTAAAAACGCCGTGTACATCGGGTTGCAAGTCATTTGGATTTAAGGGGAGGGCATCCACAGGGTGGCATAGCCAGCACAATAAAGCAGTGCACGATTGGTACAGAATACTAATTCGATTGTGACATCCCGATTTAGTATATCTCTTCCGTTTTATTTCCATAATGCGTTGTTTCACTGTGAGTTACTCCGGTCTGAACGTTTGTTCATTGGTTCAGTAATCGCACAAAGCATTTTTCAACGGAATAAAGAAAAAATGCTCCTTGCTTCAGCCACACTAATTGTTTCGAAGGAAGTATTTTCACACAATCAGCGCGGTAACATCTAATACGAATTTCCTATCATCCATTGGCTATCAGCGGGTCGTACACAGCGTGAGGAATATACGTAGAACGTGTTGTCTGTCAAATTTACGCCACATTGATGGTTGGGCAAACACACTTTTTCACAGAGGTTCTGTGGCAGCGGAAACTGTCACTTTTGTAGCCGTATCCAGTTTTGAGCAAAAGGATATTTGTTTATTCAAATAAAATGAGATCACCCGAGAAAGCAGAGGAACTTCCATCGTTTTCTATCCTTAGAAGCGTTGGGTGTATAGAGTTTTGTAAAACGACAACATAATGAATCATCAAATGAAATCAAGCGATTGCATTTTCAGATAATTTGTGTGTTAAAAGCAACCAAGGTGGTGTTCTCTTTCTCTGGTTGTACCTGTATGCAAGAGGTAGTGCTGTGCATCACGCAGTTTACAGTTTGGATTTTACACTGCCAGCAAACTACTTCTGGCAGTTTGCACATTCAACCCCCGTAATCAAAAAGGAGGTTATTGGTTTGTTGCCCGCATGATCACATGTCTCAAAGGTTGTACGGGTGATAAGCCCGGCCATGATATGAAAACGTAGTCTAGTAGCAATTTAACTTGTTGCAATCGCAGAACCTGAAAGGTCCGAGATTTGGTTGCCAGTCTGCGTGGGAAGGAGAAGATAACACAAACCACTATAGGTATATAGGCGAACACCTTGTCGTTCGGCTCCGAAAAAAAAACAGGTTGATGAGTTGGTAGAAGGTGAACCGTTTGGGTGAAACATGCGAAACCTAACGTAGGGAGAATCAACAAAGCTGAACGTGCTTTTTTAGAAAAACAGGAAGGTTATTCACGTTTTAGTATTGGTTAATGTACCCACAAATAACTTGATCGTTCTAGTGTTATATCACTGCAGAACAGGCGTACAGATCAACCGTGCATTACTTTAATGTTTTCTGGAGTGATCGATGCAATTGATCAGACAGTCGCTGCTCAATTCACACCGTAGCGTGAGAACTGATCACAGGAACGGGCAGGTGTACTGCGAGAGGGAGAACCACATGTGATCCTCCACTAAAGACAGAGGTGGTCTTGGGCCGAAAGATACCACAGCTCTCCGACATCAAAGTGACAAAGCGCAGCTCAAGCCACGGATAGAAGGTAATCTGAGTTGATTTCCGGGATTTTGTTCGGTTCAAACGTGGCCCCATTTCCGACACATTCATTAGACATTATTATCGTTTTCGCAGAATTTAATTATTCGCGTTTCATTTCATATCTGAGAATAGATAATACGCTTTTTGCAACCGGAATAAGAGGTCAAAATTATCATTGTTATTGCTCTCTATTGAGGTCGAAAGGCTCTAAGTAATGATTGTTAATTTCTCCTGGGTGACTTGAAACATGGACTGTTGGCTTAAATATTGATTATCTTTCAATGATGGTAGCTGGAGAAGTAACAAAACAACTCCAACCTCAGGTTCTTGGTGTTCATGCAAGGGCAATGATTCCCCCCCCCCTCCCTACTGAAACGCCAGAGGTGCAAATGTCCCCGTGATCAATAGTTTCATACTAAATTATCTTCTTTAAAAAGACACTAGATGCGAGATAACCTTTGTAACGCATTGAGCAAGCTGATTATATTAAATTAGACCAGTTTTCAGTTACCAAAGTACCTTATTGCCTTATGAGTATGAGTCGAACGCAGAAGATGTAGCTGACATCGAGGGTATGTCCCCCGGACAAATGAGTTCATTCATGATGGAACAAGACCATAAAATGACCATAAGCGCAATTCCAAAACCGGAATTGGGATTTCTCTACCTCAGATGAAACTTCACAGGATACAACCCACGGAGCAAGTACATACAAATTAACTTGACCAATAGGCGTCTGGGCAAACCGTAGTCCATTACCTGCGCAAGTGCTCAAATTGAACAAAGCCCTGTCTCACTCAACTGCTTCTCATTATCATCATATGATAGACTCTGATGTCAGGTGTGTTCGCCTCTGTCTAAACGATAGGAACGATAATCGCACAGGGGATTATTATTCTATCAGTTTCATCTACATTGCAATGTATCTGCATCAAACTCAATTTAGGCGGCGAAATCCGGTGCAATTAAGTTATCAATCAACAAAACATGACAAATTCTACGTGCGTACAATACACTGAATCGTTAGGAACACAAAGAGTGGGATCAAAAGAGTAGAACAGTTCGGATTTCGAATGCAGACAAATCACTCATTTCTCGGAAGATCATAAACAGTTCAAAATCGACCGAAGATTTAAGTTGGTACCAACATAACGGGGCACATTTCCAGTGTCAACAATGCTGGCCACGTATGAAACTCCACATCAAGAAATGCTACCGAGTAAGTAGCCACTATCTATTTTCAGTGTTTCAACAATCATATTGTATGTCTCGCCAAC
>UZAN01056220.1:3587-13787 GCA_900618425.1 Echinostoma caproni | reverse complement strand
GACGTAGGTAACCATACCACCACCGGATTTCCTGTCACATGATTCCCTGTCCTGCCGGTACAGGTTAAATCCGTCAATGGACACTAACGCGTCAGCAACATGAGGGTTCAGCCAGGATTCTTGTGTGCAAATCAGGCAAGTATGAATAAACAAATACCTTGGGCTCAAAGAAAAAAACAGAAATATCAGTTGCAAATTTCCTATAAAAACGATACGATTGATGCTTAACTGAAATCGTTTTGGAACTCCACGAAATGCATATACATGTGGTTGGAAACCAAAGGATGTTCTCATTGAAACGTGTAGTTGCCTTGATATTTGGTACTCAACTCATGTTTATGAGTCGTAAGTTGTTAGCCTAATAAAATAAAGGGCAGGAGAAACCGTGGGTCCTACTTAGACTGAATTTGTGGCCTTATTAATGATTAACTTAGTCCAGAATGGTTACGCAGGATGTCTTTGACCAGTGCCTCTGTTGGTAACTCGTGGACATATATGCTCTCTCTCGGCTAGATTGCTAATTGTTACAGCCTGGGGTTGTTTGATAACCAGCAAAAGACATTCACTTATGATGACCGGTAACTGATACCTCAGTAAAATAGACGTGTTACAATACTTTTAGTAGAGTTGTTTTTGTCATCCGATGCCTCTTGAGCGGCAACAATACAGACGAGTACAAAAAATCTGCACTCCGGACACCCTAATCGATGAAATGAAGTAAATAAGGAACATGTTACGAAAATGGCTATCCGGATCGCTTCCTTGACAAACTTAACAGAAACAACGAAGAAACCACAAGTGAGTACAGTAGGCAGAAAACCCTGTACCTGCGATTAACGTACAAGGGGTACAAGGCGGCGGAGTGTGTGACACGAACAGTAAGCCAAACGCTAATGAGAACATTCAATACGCATCGGTTTTCATCAAATCACCTGTAATTCGTTTCCATCCCAAAGACAGATTGTCCCCTCAGGCCATATCCATGCACGTCCACCTGTTTACTTGCTCCTTTGGAACGAGCTACATAGGCCGGATAACAAGACAATCATCAAAGAGAATAAAGAAACACCACCCTCCATGTTTAGCATACGAAGACAGCGAAAAGCGCGATATGTCAACACCTCGAATGTAATCACCTAGTGTACATAAGTCGAGCATTTATAACCGTTTATCGTATTCCACCGTTATCATCTCAATCAGTACGCTTTATCCTTCTGTGCATGGCTAAAGCAATTGCAACTACGTGACCCCTCTCCCACATTATGCAATCAGAAGCGTTTCGCCCATTCATTATCTCTACCAAGGTCAGTCGCCAAGCGACAAACCGATACGAGCGTGATAACTGGAAGAACGCAACCAAGAGGAAGCTCAATCAAATTGTTGATGCACGTAGGATGACTTTGTAAATAAGGTAATAAGATCCGCCTCGCACAAGATCAATGAATATTAAAGGCTCTACCTGTATAAATGTAAATGTTCATTTGATGAATTTATCGCAAAACAGCTCGTTTCGCCTATCGGATTTCATTTTCTGTTGGGATCAAACTTATTCCGCGAGGGTTTGCGCATTCGTTGCAAGATCCCTTCTTGAAAATGGAAGCGATCGGTGAATGTGCCCGAAGGTGATGGAATACGCTCTTGTCACCAGACGTTTTGCAATAAAGTAGTGACAACTCACGAGGTTATCACCCTCTATCTTGAAGAGTGTTAGGAAGCCAGTCCTGTCCAGCTGCTTTGCGTCGCTTCAGAGCTTGAATGTAAGATTGAACTTCTGCTTCTACCGGAGGATCGGACGACAATGCCCACGAAGCTTCAGTTGTGGATGAGTTGATCTGGTTAGCGCCAGTCCAGCTGAAGTATTCCGCTCACCAGTCAGGCCGTTGTTCCTTGTTGTGAGTAGCTTGTCCGATTTTATCGCATATTGTTTCACCAACCGGGGTTCTTCGATCTCCCGTGTTGCGTATCAGTTCGAACAGTCTGATTATTCCGTGATGCAGCTACTACTTCCAGTTCACTAGCTATTGTTACCCACTGGTTTTCACGGTGTTTCTTCAGACTGTTCTTGAGCTGAGGTTGCAAACGCCACTCAACCTTGTTGTGATCCTGACAGGTCGTGATTATTCGTCTCCAACAGTACTACTGACTCACGAAATATCCAATACCTGGGACGGGCTTGAGGTCCACCACATGCAACTCTCGCTACGGAACGCCTTGCTGGCCTAATCTGACCCCACTGCTCATCTACACCATCACGTGGAAGAGTGCTTAGCTCACGCACTTGCTCTGACTCAGAGCGTGCACGAACTGTTGGCACAGACAGTCAATGATGAGGTAACCGAGTTTCCTGCGTTTGTCCTCGGCCAATAAGTCAAAGAGTAAACTGTATCAAGACTGGTGCGTGGTCAGACGTAATGCAGGTGATCCAATAACACCCGTATAATATTACTCAGCCACACTGACGGCAGCTTACTGCTACGTGATGAATTTGTGTTAGCGTACCAGTAGAGTCGGAGCGCCATGTTGCCGTCCGTTATTACTGGATAGCAACAGATGTTAGTCCGTGCAGAACCGAGAAGTCGATCGCCGTTATCCGTTAGTTGGCGAAGCAGAGCACAACGACCTCCTAACTAAGCTTCTGACGAGTTCAATTTTCCAAACTGCGCGTTAGAATCACATGTCGGAGCTTCAACTCCACCGAACAGCTTCGGTGTCATAGAAATCTTCCTATTGTGCATAAGATCTGCAATTGGTCTGTGTATATGTCGATATGAAGAACAGGCGCCTTTTGGTGTTGCTTCCCTTCCGGACGCTGAAAGATCCCTTGAAACGAAACGCACATAAACGATTGTTGATGGGGATCTAATCAATGTATTTCACAAACATCTGAGCTCAGGCTGTGTACATAACAAATCACTGTATAATAGTCTATATGAAAAGAAAAAGGTCCATCATTTGCTCGAGGATGCGATAGTGCTAGGTTGCGCAGGTGAATTTCCCAAGATAATTCACTGATGGAGGCTTCAGCTAACCAAAGTCTGATCCGTAAGGTGGAGGAGCGGTGTATTAAAACCAATCTTTTGGTGACCACAACCAGGAAGGTGTGGTTCATGCACCTCTTCTTGTTTGGCGTAGAATCAGGGTTTATAGCCAACTCTCCTAGGTAAACTGCCAGTGGTTCACCGACCCGGTTATAGCCCAGTCGAAAGGAGGCTTCGGTTCGGTACTGAGTACAATACGTACCGCGCTGACCTACTAAACGGGCTTCATCGTCACCTGATGAGCGAAGGACTTACATCGAGGACGAATTCGGCTTATATTGGTAGGACCCTGTATTTGAGTCTCCGGTACGCATCAAATATCGATCCCTAAAGATTCCATCGTACGCACCAGACAAGCTTGTTGAACCACCTGCATCAGATTCCTCACGTAAAAGGCCTCCAGATTCAGTGAGTCATGAGGCTTCGGAATCTGCAATCTACTTCGTCGTTAATTACTTACAGTGCTATTTGGCAACGGCTTTTGACGAGCGATATCCTAGTTGCACGAAGGACTATTGCAGGTCGGAAGGAGAAAAGAGAGAGGGCTAGGTATGGAAGACAGAGAGTTAAAAGTTGGGATGTCCGAGCAGTAGGCCACTTGTCACTACCCACACCGCTCGATGCAATAGGCAGCACGGTTCTGCGTGAAGACTAACGCAATATGGAATTGTTTTCAGTCTGTGCATGCGTTGGGGATTTGTGGACGGGTACTGCCGGGGTGTCCAGTCACTAGGCAGGAGAGCGGCTAAGGTTCTCGTCCAACGCTTTTAGTCCTAACAGGGAACTAATCCAACTGGTATAATTTTCCTAACGCTCGCACTACCTTTTAAAGCACTTTAGGCAGCGACCTACCTGGACTGGTCAATTCGTATTCTTTGTGAACGTTTGAACTCGATCCAATTATTTTAAGCGCCGTGAAAGAGCAGCAATCGACTACGGAGGTTGCAAATTGGGTGCGATCTGACAGATGACTGTGAGACATGCACAGTATACCTTGTTTATCTAAATTAAGTGCAACAACTAAGTCTCCACCGATGCAATCTCAAATGCGAAAAGACCTGTCCCGGTGTTATTATTCCCTTGCTTGGACCTATGTCAAAAGCTGCACAAACATTGGCAGAATTTCTAAAATTAAGTCGACCAGGACAGGTAGCAGGCTAATTGTCAGGAATTCAACCTTTCTCAATAACCAAAATGAAAACGGTACCTGGGGATTTCTGACGCTGGGAGAAGTCTTCGCACTTCACCGGACAGCTACCGCCCGCCCAAGCTGAGCAGCCCGTAGCCAATAAAGTGCTGTTCCACTTGTTTCATTGGGCGCATAAGGTTAAGGGCCGATTCCGCATAGCGGACCGTCAACCAACGCAACAGCGAACATCAAGCTTACTCGAAATTCAAAGGCCTTGCGTAATAAGTCTCTAGAAGCTCCCACACGGGTGCTTCGTTCACGCTTCCGCGTTGGATCTACGCCCCACTGCCTTGTAGGTCAGACATTTGAGTCGAAGACTCCGGTTAGGGTTCGCGGTGTGGACAACCGCGAAGTATGCCACGCCCCAAAGTCTCGGGTACCCATTTGAAAAACCACCTTTCTTATCTGTCCAATTCTTCTCTCACTCCCAAACCTTAGAAGATGCATCCTATTTGCGCCACCCATGGGATATCACTCAGCGTTGAACTAATCAGGTCAACCACTCAGAGGTTATCAGATTTTGGAAACAAAATCTAATTTCCACTCAACCGCGTTTAATGTCCACACATTCTACCACATCGGTCGACAAGAAGCCATTTCTGGAACCCGTGAAACCTTCCATTTAGATTTAGGCTGTCTCCGAAACACGCATACAAGACCCTACGTCAATCATCACCCTGTGTTCTCCAGATCCAACCACATCCTCACGCTTCACTCTCCGTATGTCAGTCGATTCAGGATCCGAAGCTCGGGGTGTTGCTGGTGATGAGATTGTGCAGTGTCGAGGTCGAGCGTTCACCTCTCGACTAGATCCCGACTGTGCGCTGTACGTCTGGATGGTTCAGTACGGAGCAACAGCTACAGAACGAAGCGTCGAGGCTTATTCGTCGTATAAACCGTGTGATTGCAGTTCGCCATAAATAAAGGATGAACTCTAAAAAGACCTCTCTCAACTGTTCGATCAACGGACATCGCGGTAAACGTCGGAGACTCCCTATACACGCTTCAATTGTGCAAATAATGCCAGTTGACATCAGTCCTCCGTCTGAAATGGGGGTGACCCGAGAAATAAATTATCTCAAAAGGTATAAGGCTCCCGACCCAGGTGGGCCGTTCCTATCGGTGGTTAAGGATGCAGGCTCAGCCTTGGTCTTAGAGTTGACGAAACTCTTAGACTCCGTGTGGGAGAAGGAACAGGTTCCAACTCAATGGGGTGTATCGGTGATCATACTGATTTACAATAACGGTATACATCCTTTTATGAAAACCACGGAGGGAATTATTTGATCAACATCATCTCTAAACTTCTCGCTAGTATTACACTCCGTCGGTTGTCTGGGGCTCGTGAAGATAGCACGCGTGTGAACCAAGCTGGTTTTAGACCTATTCGAGGTTGTGTCCACCACGTCACTACTCGCCAAACTCTGGAGCTCCGACGTTTTTTTGGCAGACCCATCATCTCTTTCTTTCCCTCTCCTCGTGTGAGGACAGGGACCTCGATTAACTTCCGCGTGGCAGACTGTCTTATACAGAGTAAGCAGACGACCTTGTGCTAATAAGTGAAGATCCAAATTGCAAGCTTTTGTGGACAGCTGAAGTGATAGCGTAGCCATGTTCGGTATGCGTTTCGCTCTTTCAAAGTGTAAAATGTTAAAGAATTGGGTGGGTCCATCCCCAAACCTCACTCTGACCGGGGAAGTAGACAAATTTTGCAATCTGAGCAGCTATACGTCACCTGGCGGACGCATCACAGATGAAGTGTCGGCGCGCTAACAGAAGGCTCGATTGGCATTTGCCAACTTGAGGTATCTGTGGCGTCGTCGCGACATCTCGCTGCCTGTCTCTGAAGAGTCGAGTATACAATGCAGCAGTTCACCTATACGGTGCAGAATTGGCCATTATGTTCGGTCCACTTTTTAGAACGATTAACTATGTACTTTCCTGCACCGGTTATGGATGCTGTCTATTGGTGCCCCATATGAATAAAAGAGCAGAATAAAGATTAGAATGTTGACAGCAAATTCAAGCGATAGATAGAATTAATATAGAATAGTAATAGAGAAACAAAGAGCGTATGCACGAGCGCCACCCGGCCATATCACTCAATGTCTCTAACCATCGGTGATCATAATCCGGAGGTCCCCAGCCAGGGAGCCTAACGGGGCTTATGTGACCTAGTCTCCTGGTTAGGGTTTTCATACCCTCATGTCAGGTCTTAGTTTGACCACCCTTGATCTTTTTCCAACCGCTACCAGCCTTGGCAAACATCGCTCGCCGCGGCAACCTATCTGGCTACATGCGTAACACATGCCCCAACCGACGTAATCTATGCAGGTCGATCACTTGCTTCAGTGGACGACTGAGAATGCCTAAAACTGTACGCCTAACCTCAGCATTGCTCATCTGGCTACCCCACCAGACTCGTGAAATGCGACGTAGACAGCGGTATTCAAACACCGACAGTCTATTTTTACCCAGTTCCCGAAAAGACCAAGTCTCTGCACTTAGAGGAGTACTGGCCGAATTGCTGCAGCATATATTCAACCCTTCATAGACAGCCGAATGTCGCGACAGTGCCAAAAATGTCTCAAGTTGACAAATGCCAACCGAACCTTTTGTATCCGCGCCAGCGCTTCATCTGTGATGCGTCCGTCAGGTGAGATATAGTTGCCCAGATAACAAAATTTGTCTACTTCCTCTACTACGTCCCCAGTTAGAGTGAGTCTGGGTGCTAGACCAACCCAATCGTGTAGTAACATTTTACACTTTGAAGGTGCAAAACGCATACCGAACATGGTTACACTGGCATTTAAGCTATCCAAAAAGCCTGCAACTTACCTGGATCTTTACTTAGTAGCACAATGTTGTCTGCATACTCTAGATCATACAACCTGGGAGTAAATCGATGCCACTATCCTCGCACGAGGATACGGCTGTTTCAAGGATTGAATCTATCATGGAGTTAAATAGAAACGGAGAGAGAGGGTAACCCTGTCGAACACCACTTGCTGTGGTGAACTCGGGTGAAAAAGTGCCCTAAGCTCGAACTCGATTTCGGCTATGAGTATAGGGTGATCGTAATATTGAAATCAACTTCTCGGGCACACCCTTCAGGGAAAGGCAGTGCCAGAGTTTAGAACGGTCGAGTGAGTCGAAAGCCGCTTTCAGATTGAGGAAGATAGAAATGGTGGGTCTACGAAAGAAGTGTTCTAGAATTTGGCGGAGTGTGAAGATGTGGTCAATACAGCCTCGATCAGGTCTGAAACCAGTGTGGTTCTCACGCGTACACCGTTCAGTTGCGGCAGACAATCGACGGAATATGATACCAGCGAGAAGCTTAGATGCAATGTTGGATAAACTCCTCCGTGGTTTTCACAAGAGGATCTGTCACCTTTCTTGTAAATCGGTACGATCACCGATTCACACCATTCAGTGGGAACCTGTTCCCTCTTTCACACTGAACCCAGGAATTTTGTTAACTCCTAAACCAAGGCTGGACCTCCATCCTTGAAACAGGATGGGGACATCCCGTCGGTGTCGGAAGCCTTATGCTGTTTGAGGTAACTTATTTCCTGGCAATATTTGCACAGTTGAACCGGGTGAGGGGAGATCTTGTGTCGAAGGGGATTAGGTGAACTGTGCCTTAAAATGTTCTGCCCAACGTTCAAGACGAGGTTCCTGAACTAAGCCACTACGGGAACAAGAAAAAAAATTGTTGGTTTTCGAACTTCGCTGTCTACGTCACATTTTACGAGTCTGGTGGGGAAACCGCACGAGTAATGCTGAGGTCAGGCATAGAGTTTTAGGTAATCGCGGTCGTCCACTAGAGCAAGTAGTCGACCTCCGTAGATTACGCTGGTTGGTACATGTGTTGTGCGAATCACCAAATAGGTTTTTCGGGCGCGTATTGTCATATTGGAAAAACGAGCTAAGAGATTAATAGATCGGTGGTCGACGGAGTGAAACATGTTAATTATCTACTAAGCCGATTCGCTTTCGTACGCAGCATTTGCGATAGTCAGTGAGAGTGACCGGCCGGTCGGCTGTGCGCAAACTAACCTTAGCAGTTCTGTTCACTAAGACGGCTAGTGGGTGATAATTTGTTGTTCACTTCGTGATTGCTGTAGATAATGCGGTTTGGGAAATAACTTCGCCGATGTCAGAAAGCAAAAACGAGCATTGATTCGTCAATTATGTGACTCATGGTCGATGGATCAGAATACTTAATACTTGTGATCCCTTCAGAACGAAATAAACCTATGAGCAATTCTTCTGGTGTGCTGAAAAAACTAACTTCAAGTCCGTGTGGGCGCTTCTGTATGGACATACTTAACTAGAAGAAAGTTAGCTTTCAACCAAAAACCCATCTATGCAGTTGATGTAATTACTATTGGGTCCCTGACCGGGAGCCAGTTGGCAAGATCGGAAGATCGGTCTCCTCCGAAAAAAAAACATTTGCTGAGAAACATTATATAGACAAAGTGCGTAATTCAAATCACACAATGACACAGGATGATGAATTGGTCCGTTGGGTAAGGACTGGAGTTCAATCGGATGCACCCAAGCGGAGAAGCGTGGGCTGTGCTCGTCAAAATGTTTACAGCTCATCACCGGCGGGACGAACGAGGGGATCGCGATCGACGATGTCGATCTCGTGAGCGGGACCGAGATCGACGTTTCCGACCGTAGCGTTTTTTACTTCGGTTGTACAGTTTACGACACAGTTCGCGTGAAATAGGTTTCAAGTGCATGAAGTTGCAAAATCCACCACGAGTGCATTCCCTGGAAGAAAATGAACGATCATGCACGTTTTATGCCTTTGAATGATGCAAAACTAGGGCATGAGATTAAACGTAAGATTTTGGTAGTCATCTTCTAGCTTGACAAAACACAGCGATCAACGAGACAACGACAAGATGGTGTTTGATTACAATAGCATGTGAACATCACACGCAATAATGGAGAGCTGAATGAACTTGTAGTGTGCGTAGTGTGTTGGGTTTCAGGTTGGCCATCTGGCTCCTGTTTAAAAGCCGCATAAGCCCTAATGATGATGTCGTGACAAAGGTCGATATGACTGGCCTTTTAAATTAAAGTCATTGGCCTCCTCACTTCCGAGGAGAGGGATTACTTCCTGCTGCCCTGCAGTTTGCACTTGACTAGAGGTGTGCCTTCAAAACAAAGTCGACTGACGCTGGGGACGTCTCTCGTACAAAGTTCCCAAGTAACTCCATGATCATGTCTTCTACGGCGGCAATCAGAGACATTCATGAAGCCGGCATATCCTTTTCAAGGAGCCCGTCGTAGTAAAGTATAGTAGGGTTTGAATTAGCAGCCGACAAACTAATTGCTAAATCTTATCAAGGAATCGATATAAGCCTACCGGTTAACCAATCGATGTTCGATCAAGGTATCTAGCTGGAAGGCATCAGTGCTTCATTACCGAGCCGTATTGTTTAACCCTCATTTCATTCCCTCGCTGCATCTTCTCCCTTTTTCTCCTCCGATTGGTTCCAGTCTGCTCTGGTCTATATGCCTCGCGTTGTGCTGCAGGACTCTGTGTGTGCACACCATGCTCAGCTCTGATTGGTTCCATACCTGTGTTTCTAACGTCCTCCGACTGATCTATTTTGTTCACAATTTGGCATTTTGCATGCACTCGTGGGTGCCCATTAACACTGATTTCTTTCTGTCGGACTGTTCCTTGGCGAGATGGAGTGCGGTTTCCTTACTTCCTCATTTACGGACATCTATTCCAGGTTCTGTTACCGGATACTTCTCCGTGTCTCTGGCCTTCTAAACTATGTGCTGTCACGTCCTGGTATGATACTTTCTGTGTTTACTTTATTCGTCTGTCAACTATTGTTATTTATTTATTTAATTAAATCAACTGTCTACTGTTTACCTGATCCACAGCCCCCCAAATCCCGAATACGCTATTCGTCTATTAGTATCGATTGCCTAGTTTTTCAT
>UZAN01056218.1:0-13790 GCA_900618425.1 Echinostoma caproni | reverse complement strand
GTGTAGCATATATATATATATATATATATATATATCGTTAAAAGCTACATGTCAACTTCCATAAAGCAAGCCGAGTCGATAGGTCGTCTGTCTTCGAGCGAGGCACATCTGGAAGGTCCTTTCGGATTACATTATCTTCGATCTGAAAACCATAAAGGAAGATCATCATCTATTACTCCTAGGTACAAACTTCAGACGCTCCAGTTTTTTATTACAAATCCCAGTGTGATGAACAGTGGACGGGGTGAACCCCATAAATGCAAAGATCTGCTGTTCAATGTTGGTAATCGGCATCCTAAGCCCCGGGACTTGGAGTGGCGTACCACATAAGGCCCTGTTATGTCAGGCATGATATTGAACCGGAAGACAGCAAAGCTGCTTACCAATCGCCGATGTACACTCCTCGAGCCAATAACGAATGCAGATAGGCCATACCACCAAAAGCCAAAAATGGCGGAGTTGTACATAAGACTGTGGATCGTACTGGAGCACCCTTTCGTGGTGACCACAAAATCTGACTGTCTTAACGTGGGAAATTCTCTTTAGCTGTTTCAAAGCATCCGGGCCATCATTGGGAAGGCTCTGAGAGTGAACGAAGCAATATAAGACTAAAAGTCGCCTATTTACGATTAATAGTGACGGGTTGCACGCTGGGTAAGCACTTCGAGGCACTGTTTAACTGGCCACCAGCATCAGCTTTCTCCTCAGCTTTTCTTGTACATATTCTGTAATGCACCTCGACAGGCCCAATCTAGAACGTCATAAATCATGGGGTTTCAATAGGCTTTCCCCAGCTCTATTTAAGGATGGTGGAACGAGACTCGTTAGAAAACTGTTTGTATTTTTCCCGAAAGTTTGAAGCACTCAATAGGTACCCTTGTGGAAGGAATCAATTGTTGTCCCCATTCTTAAGAAGAGCCCGCGCAGTGTCTTCACCCACCATAGGGGCACAAGAGTTATCCCAGTAGCGCCTAAGCTATTGACCTCCATGATCCTTCGCATATTGTATAGGAGTACGAAGAGGTGAGTTTCAGCATTGGCTTCGATTAGTACAGTCCACTTTGCAAGTTTGGGCCCAAGGGATGAGGATTTTTGCTGGTTGTAAACGTTAATTTATATGACCCAGAATAAAGAGAGAAGGTTGTACGGTTCGTCTATTGAAATTTCGCTCCCAAAAAAATTATAAAAAACAACACAAAAATATCTAGAAGTGTAAGGTGAACCTAACAGAAAAAAATTATTGTTCTTGGTCCCGTGGTTCTCTGTTATCAGGTCTATGGGGTGCAGCATCTACTCGTAGAACGGTTCAGTGTTTGTGAACCGGGTAGAAAACGGCTTTTATTATCAAAGAAACAGGCTGCAGCCGATTTTTAGAACTTGTACCGATGAAACTGTACGCAGGGAAGAGAATATATGGCAGTAGCACTCTAAGCAGCATCAAAAGCTCCGAGCTTTCGATGAGAATTCGTTCAGCAGGGACACAGAGAATACTTTTACAGCTAAATCGATCAGGCTTACTAATCAGTAACTGCTCCACACCATCCTTTCAGCATTATATGAAACAGACAGTAACACGAATGTCCCGTAGCCTGTGGGAAATCGCTCATTCCCCAATAACACGATCTCTGGCAGAGGCGAAAGTGGAATGCTGTTTTCTCCCGAGGCCTTCCAATTCTTCAGATTATTCAATAACTGATCAATCTACTCAAGTTAGAAAGTTACTGTTCACTATACATAGTTTGCTGGGCGAGATTCGCAAAGCTTGTCGTGGGAGGATCCAGCAGACGATCGATAAGCTTAAGACGTCGCTGCATCTTTTCCCATAAAAATAAGTTGCCTGTGCACTTATCGGGCAACCGGAAGTAGTTAACATGCCTTTTGAATAAAAGCTCATCTATTTAGCATACCCAATGTATCCACGATGGTATTAACCTAATCTCAATTGGTTAGAGGCAACATTCTCATTTTGGGACCGTTTACGCACATCATTTGCTGTCTACGGAATTTGATGGTTTTTATTTAGGGAGCACGCTGCTAGGTAAGAATCCATTACATCCATAACAATGCCGTTGGTCGTTTGGGACCGCTTTTTCAAGAACTGCTGACGCCAAATTTTCGGTGTTGCCACTCCTACCTGCAACCCAAAGAGGCACCTAGTATGCTTCAGTTGTGCTATCCGCCCTGTAGACCAAATTAAGTTGGGAATGTCGTTTTACTTCAGACCGGAAATATCTGAGACGTTCTAAACACTGATAATACATGAAATCGTACGTTGTACGGAAAACTGGGTCGCTTCAAAGCTCTGAGCTTATCTTTTTTGAAGTAGTTATACGCTACTTATGAGTAGTCAAAGTATGCGGATAAAACATCGCAGTGGCCAACTGCTCAGTAGTTATAGCATGATTAAAAGCAGTCTTTTTGTCAGGCATTATCATTGCAGTCCCTACCACAGTGAACATAGGTTTTTCTCTAACTCAAGAGTCAAACGCCTCAGTATCACAGCCACAACTCTGGCTATTCGTCACCAACCACTACAGCACCGTTTGTTTTGCTTCTATATCTAACCGCATATTTTCATTGCGAATCTGACTTCCGTTGAGTTCCGTGAGTTTGTCTGAACATCATAATGAGGCCTAAACACCACCGAGACATTGTAGAATAAAAAATGGGAACGAATTATGAGAACCGTATTAAACACCTGACTAATTTCATGTTCATCAATGTTTAGTTTGAACTCTAAAGTCAGCAAGCGTGCGTAGGTCTTTTCCATGGATATTATTTCTCACATCTAGACACACCTCTCATCGGTAAATGCGATCGCAGCAATGCGAAGTAATCTATTTCAAGCAGGATCATCCAGGGACGGGTCCACATCAAACTGAATGTTCTAATGTAAGGCAAAACTAGAACTGCCGCAATTTCCGAATCCTACGGAACGACCGAATCATCATTTTCACCTCGGTAGAAACTCCGGACAGCAATATCTCATACCGCGATGTGCATCAGATATGTTTCCCTACTTTGTTACCTATCAAACCCTTGTAGTAAATGAGCTGGAAACACGCACATACCAAAAGTATGAAAAATTGTTTAAATACCCAATTCAGTATAATGAGGTTCAAAAAGACGATTGGGTGTATTATGTATTGTGACACAGAGATAGCTCAAAAGAGTATTGTGGTGTCCTCGAGCTATGACAGAGAACAAAGTTTGATCAAAAGCAAACCACATTTGGACTGTATTTGGCAGCGTTATGCTTGACAATTTCTTTTATACCAAATAAATATGGGAGGGACTCTGTTGTCGTTTGGCGAATATCAGACCATAGAGTAAAAGGTAAATGGTTCCCTGCGCATCAAAATGAATTGTTCGGTACCACTAGTTTCATCCCAAGCATTACCAACTGAACTTCATCAGTACCTGTCCACTGAGAATAACCGTGACGGCAGAAGGTGGCACCCATCACACTCGGGACGAAACGAAGGGTACGCTCCACATGGTCTACATAAGAAAGGCTGAAAGTATGTGATATCCCTTCATGTTATTGACTCGTGATCCTAACTTACGCAATAAACCTGATGTTCAGACATCTTTATCGTGTTTTTCTTTCTCCCACTACGCTGCAGAGGTATATGAATCCGAGGACGCAGTTCCTGACATGAGCAAAGTGCTTTGATGTGAACATAAGCCCAATTTATTGCATGATCAATGGAATTTCTCCATCAGGACATAAACCAAGAGGGAGAAGACCCATCATATCGAAGCAAGACGACGGTTGAATTCGATCGCTGCTGAGAAAAGTTGCATACAACCAATCTGGAGAATAGTCTGTGCGGATTAGCCATTTTATCAACACGCTAAAATTCGGAAAAGGATGACGCAATTTTAAATGAAGCTGAGATCACCTGATATGAAGCCGTTATTGAACGCCCAACAGACCAGAGCACATTGGTTCTGGCAACAAATTCAAATCACATCCCCCGTCCATTTGGCAACAAGTTTGTCTGACTGGTAGTTAACGCGCAAATCAGCGGGTGAGGAGAGATTATGTACTGACCTAATGTTCCAATAAATTTCATTTACCTGTTAAAAGGAGTAAATACACATCCCGCCCAACAGGTTGGAAGGGAAGTGAATACTGAGCGCCTTGTTGTTGGTCTCCTGCACACACCAATCTGGATATCGCAAACTTTCTTACACTGATAAGGCAGATCTTCGACAACTGTCACTCTCAAAATGCGTTATCGGAAGTCAGGTTTTTCTCGCTTGAGGTTGGTAACAGTGAATGGTTAGACCTCAGTGAATATTATTTTTTCACATTTATGCAGTTTCTCGAGGGGTCAATTACAAGGTCGAGTTCATTTAATTACCACCAGAAGTTGGGATTTGAATGCAATCGAAAATTTTCCCCTTTGTTGGGAATAGGGATAAGTTAGCTACCTCGACAGAGGTTACCAGTGGTTAGGGTGAGGTATGTATTAGATGAAACTAACAAATTCTGTTGGATGGTCAACTTGGTGGACTCCATGCAAAAGCGACTGCCTCCAACGCTCACAAAGGAAGGGCAAACAAAACAGGAACGGGGTTAAAGTACAATAGCTGTATCAAGTGTATGGGTGACTTCGGTAAATAAATTCTCTTTGTGTTTCTTATCATGGCATCGTTATTTTACAAATGATGAATCAGCAACCATCTTCAAAATCGAGAAGTAGTACATGCTAATGGCATTCCACTAATGGAAGCAAAGACGTAAGTGGATATTATATCAGATGTTGCAATGTCATATTCAACCTCGTGAATGAGGCTCGAAGTGTTGGGAGAAACAAATGTGATGGTAATTAAATGTTCGCTGTTTCTCCATTTTGTTATTCTGGATTGGGAAACATAAGGAAGAACGACGGATGTCGAAATTTTATCATGACATCACTGAGAACTTTATCAGAGGTGTTTACGTTTGACTCCAGGGTAAGCTTTTGAGAATAAAGGAACGGGTTGCGTAGGTGAATGATCATCGCCTCAGTTGTAGCAAGATGCCGNCGTTGAAGGAAAGCTTTCAATGGGTTTTACTGGTACTTTGTAGATCGACTTGAACGCATCCTCCTTTGTGTGATGGCCCGAAGCCATCGTGACCTTTGGCACAACGCAGGGATGCATACGGGCAATAAAACAGCTCATTCAATCCAACGACGCCTCAACATTTCCCAGACACACAACGACAAATAAACTGCCCCTCCATTTCCAAACCGATTATCGCAACATCACAATCAACCAATCATATTCATCACAGGAAGGAACGGCATGCTAATTTGAAAATCTTGAATCCTATATAAAACTGCCCTAGCCCAAGGAACAAGTTATCGGAAACAAGCTTTGTCCGCCACTGTTTTACTGACGGCCCCCCTGAGGCCAGTGCAGAGGGCTCGGATTGTCTATCGATGAGCCTGAAATCTCGATTAATGAACGGCCCTATCTAAACCCTTTCTCTCAGTGACTCACACACAAGGCAGCTTTGGTTTATTTTGGGGGGAGAAGGTATTCGTCCGTTTCCTGAGACCTAAGCAAGAAGATTGCACGCATAGGTCGTGTTAGGCTTCCTCGAGGGAGACCTCGGGAATAGCACAACCGACGTTTAGAGTGATATTGAGTGATACGGCTCAACCTGTGCTCAAATCGCTTGCATCTTTAGTCTACTTAAATATCCCATTTTCACCGTGATGCTACTCCAATCTTCTTCTTATTCATTCAAATGGGCAGACAAAAGACAGCAACCAAAACCGCCGCACAAAAGTGAATGGTTAATGGTTGCTTGAACTGAAACTGAAACATGCCCGTTGATCCAATGTAGCTGAGATGAGAAACAACACATCTGATCAACCTCCATAGGTCAGGTAAAAGCCATTCACTCGTATGCCAGGTGGAGAGTTGACTGCAACGGCATACACGGCGCCTGTCTGGACCCCAGACAAACATTGTTCTTTTACAACCTGAAAAACACTGAACAGTCTTTTCAATGACCGATGCAAACTGATTGTGAACAATATTATTTGATGCATTAAGTTGTTCATCAATCTACTCACTTGTAATGGAGAACAATTGTACTATGCAGTTTTAATCAATGTGTGATAGACGATCTAAGTAATATAGGCAGGGCGACAAGGAAGACTGATCTAGGAGCAATGCGTATTGGAGGTGTAATTATTAGATTATAATGACCACTTCGTTCGTTTAGTTACGATTTTGTGAAGAACAAAATGATGGAAGAATAGTTCGTGATCATACTCAAATGATGGATAGGGAATAGGTTTTGGAAATTTTAAATGAATCATCATAGGTGGAGATTTGAAATGATCGGTAATAAACCACAAATGGAAGAGAAATGGTGACAGAGTGATCTTTTCAATAACCGTTGCTGAATGTAGTATTAGATAGCTCTACCCATTGCGATGCTTACAGTGGACAACTTGTGAAGCATTTTGAAGTTTGATAATTTATGATGTTTAGTGGCAAAAGGGGTAAGGAATTAGGTATGAAGGAATAAAACAGCATACGCATAACTGTGAACTTTAGTGATTACCTACAAATAATGTTGGAGACTGTTGTTAAATACGGTTCTCAGAAGTTGTTTTCACTTTTTCTCCCACGTGTGAGATGTACGCATCCTGCATGACAGAAAGCGAATTCCTAATCCATTTTTGGAGAGACTGCACCTTGACGTGGTGTGATGGCTTGTGCACCTTTCTGACCCAACGAGCTAAACAGGATGGCTTTTGTCAATGCGAAGATCTAATCATGCCTGGAAGGTCGAGGTTGAATGAAGTCGTCTCCTGCTGCTACAGGTTGGGGGTTCGACTAGAATTTGCGTTTCAGTCGGTAAAAAATGGTGAAGGATTAATTTAATTGATCCAAGTAAATGGGCCTCCACTTCATTTCAATCGCTGCCTTGCGGCTGGGTTCTGGTCAGAACTTAAGGCTTTGGTTGAGAACCCTAATCGTTCTCCTGCTTAGTGGCTGGGCACCCTAGCAGTACTCGTCCATCAAAACCCAGAGCATATGCACTGCAAGTTTGGCAGCGATCAGTGAAGTTCACTTCTCTGTATTTCGCTGTACAATGAAGATGATGAATCCATTTTTAGCGGGCATTCGTTGGTGGTCACATCAAGTTCTCACTGATTACTAGAAAAATAAATTGACATTCTGGATGAAACATGACAACTGCTCAAATTCGATTGTGAGTTCAATTACACAGATGGTTAATCGATTACCACTTGGATCCGCCCACTCTTCCAGTTCACGGATAAGAAAATTAAATAAACAATTGTAAATTATTGTCACGTCAATAGGCATTCCGCCCTAGCAATTAGCCTTTTAGGGCTTTCTACATACGACAGAGACCAGGATCTTTCTGCTAAGAGAGACAGGAAACCCGGCTGGTATTGTACCTTACCCACCCAGCTGCCAATGTGATGGATCCGGACTCCTTCGAAATATTTAAATACCCATGATACTTATTAGTTCGTACTATTATAAGTGCAACCTTGCAAAAAAAGAACAAAAGCTGCTGGTATGGCGGGTGTCACAACTTCTCCATACATTTTGCAGGAAGAGAGGTCAACCAAACTTGAGTATCTAGGTACCGCTCTCTGAGGTGAATATCGCGATCCCTTAAGCAACACGAACACTAAATAGCCCAATCCAAATCCCGTTTCGCTCTGGGAAAACCAGAAAAAAGCGGAATAGTAGTTTGACAGGAAACACTGTCAAATAAAGTGTTGTATTGACCAGCAGTCGATTGCTGGCAGAGTGAGTGTATGTACAAAACAGAAAAACAAAAGGAATAGAAAAAATAACAAATCCGAACCGGAACCAGATTCGGCTGGTGGCACAACTGCACCGGAGGTCTAGCTCAACTTGCGCGGTTGGCCTGTACTGGAAGATACAGTTTGAACTCCGCAGGCAACTCATCGTCTGAGTAGATACGGTCACAAAAATAAATGCGTCGTATTCGACAGTTGGCATGAATCTGTAATAGGGATAAAATGAAAAAGTAACTGATCTGTTTCAATGAGCTCGGATGAATGCATATATAAGCGAACATACCAAACGCCAAAGAGGTCAAGAAACCCGCAAAATTAACAGACAGTTTTCGGTAGGGTGGATGCAGCCATTTGTCCACCATTTCTGTGCTCCGAATTTGGTTGCTCAGCAGGAAATGACGATCGTGAGATAATGACAGTTTAACTTACTTTTCAACTTATCTGACCAGATTATTGCATCTGTTAATTGGTCTTGACTAGTAGCTATTCGAACAAAACTATTCAAGAGTTAAACCCAGAGAGCTCAAAGTTTGGTTCCAATCACCAAAGCAGAAAAATTCCTGAGCATTTTTACTAACCATGACAGAGAGGTTTGAAAGACATTCAGTCTACTGAGAGACTTTCTGTGAGACTGAGACTTTCTAGAAACTTCTAAAATGTTGACTAAGTTATTATTTCAAGGAGTCGAGAGAGCACGAATTCCGGGTTAGTTTGGCAGTGACGAGTAACTGACGAGTAACAAGATGTACATCAGCAACACCTTTTTATAGAAAACCTTGAAGATAAACAACATGGCGAGCGAACTCCATGATCACGATGACCTATTCTGCTTTGTAGTGGAAACCAGTAATCCGTGCCCTGGAGCTTGTAGAGGTAAACTACATAAGGATCGAAGAATTTAGGCACTAAGGTGAAGCTGTACACAAACGAACTAGGCGCGGTGTCGGGGTTCGGAAACCGGACAAAATGAAACCCTCGGTTGACGTTAGCAAAGCACATGGAAATAACTATCTCAACAGCGAGAATTACTTCGTGACAACCTACATGTTTCTGTTAATTGGGAGAATATGTGGGATGGTTTTTATGCCATCCAGACCCTTTGAAGTTCAAGCACCCAAACCAAACAAATTTGCACCCCAAGATCTGAATGGCATGAGAAAATCGGATTTTGATCGAATAATTCTGGGGTTCCCCACATCGTTGAGCAAAATCCCTACACTACAGTAGAGGTATTATTTGTCAAATTGGGTCGGTATCCACTGGTTTAGTTTATTGTCCCTATCGTGCTTCAGGACCTCAGGTTCAAGAATTGAACCCCGCCACCGCCAAATTCGTTGTCATTTGGTTCAATACCACACCTATCCGACTGGGACCTGTAGTTTGCTATACCGAATAACCTGGTTCTCTTAACGAAGAGCAGGTCCCCGAGACTACGGGACTCATACGTTTTACTGTTCACCGCAATAAGACGTGAGATAAAACGGGACAGCAAAGAAAATAGAAAATGTATCATGGTATGAATAATTCAGGAATTGTAAAAAACTAAACCGCATAAGAATAACATGGACGCTGCACATAAGTAGTAAACGCGTGTGTCAGCATCGCAACGTCCAGTGGATCAGACGTTCAAATCCCACTAGATATCTAACTACTCTTTAAATATCCGGTTCAGTGACCTTCCGTAACTGAGCAATATATATATATATATATATATATTCATACTTATTATCGTTTGACAACGAGTCCTAGTCTGGATCGAAACGTCACAATAAATACTATCACTCAGAGCTCGCCTTCTCCTTTTCAACATATATACATATAACAAAACTTTCTAGCCGGTTGGATGAACCGAATAGAAATGGTAGATACAACGCTCACCTGGATGCGCAAAACCTCCACAAAGTTGGTCCCATAAGCTCGCTTCGTGAAATCAGCCATATTGAAATAAACGTTATTCCAATTCTCATCTAAACGTAGAGGCATTGTGCAAATGAATGGTTTCACACGGGTGGTGCTTTGATAGTTGCTAGCTCGAAAACGACGCTTAATTCCCTCGTCATCCACAATCTAGACCGTATTGAAGAACAGAACGATCAGAATTGAATTGAAACAAACAGACCTGTATTTCGAATGTGAAATACTTTTTAAGGTTCTTTACAATTAAGACAAGGAAGGGAAGTTTAATTCCAAGGGATTTACGCGGATCAGACGGGCATGAAATGAATGTCGATCTGGAAAAGATAGATGGAATGATGATAACACGATACATAATGCATCGGCCTTACGCAACATTATTGCCCAGTAGTTCCAAAACGAGTGACTGTATATCATTGTCCGTAATTCGCTTTATATGTCCGTTACGAACCTGGAATGATGAAAGGCTAGACTGCAAGGACTTACTTTTTTATCCCATAACTGTAGCGGTTTAGTACCCATGCTGAACAGAATAGATAGAAATCCACTTTGGAAAGTGTTACGAAACATTGCTGAAATGACTGAAGAACAATGGATATTTAGTAACACTCTCAGCCAAGGCATTGTAACCAAAACGATAGACAATGTAAGCCCCTATAAATAATTATTTACTGAATACACTCTCGTAGATGAGTGATTATTAGTATTATCCACATTGAACACCAGACTGTTAAATAAGTCACAATATAACAATCTCGGATAGTTGCGTGGTAAATAACGACAGCATAATAAAGGAGGTAACTCGCCCACATCCCCAATGCTCCAGTGGCGTTCGAAGGACTGAAACACATTAAGTTCCGACTTGACATGTCCTTGAAAATAAAAGTTCGCGTGTACTGCACCAGTGTACAGTTATTACTGCTCTAGGGTTGCGACAACCTAAGCTTGCGCGTGGAAGACATCAATCACCTGGAAGTCTTTGACTGTCAATATTTACGGAGTTTGGCTCGGGTTGGATGAAGCGAGTATGCAAGCAGCACAGATGTAAGCCGACGAGTGCTGGTGAACAATTCGGTGGAACATTTGTCATTATATCGAATTAGGATTACCAGACTTCGCTGTTTAGAAC
The DNA here is from genome assembly GCA_900618425.1 of Echinostoma caproni. Classification (NCBI taxonomy): domain Eukaryota; kingdom Metazoa; phylum Platyhelminthes; class Trematoda; order Plagiorchiida; family Echinostomatidae; genus Echinostoma; species Echinostoma caproni. The sequence goes on along the minus strand of UZAN01056218.1, from coordinate 2,933 downwards.
ACAAGTCCAACTGTCATCTGCCGCCCTGCGTCTAATTTGCTGTTGCTGCTTCAGGTTGGAGGAAATCACGTGAGGTCAACATACAAAGTGAAGTGAAGTGAATTAGGAAAAAACTACGCCTTAACTTGATACGATGGTTTGTGTGCCTGCTTGCGTGACCCTGCGAATTAAACAGGATGGCTCTATAGCCGCAGATCCAATCATGTTCAGTTCAGTTCAGTTTCCACAACCACTAACCATGCACTTTCGTGAGCCGGTTTTGGTTGCTGTCTTTTGGTGTCCCAGTTGCATAAAAGAGCAGGATGAAGATTGGAATGTTAAAAGCAAATTCAAGCGAGAGATGCAGAATTAATATAGAATGGCGATAGGGTAATAATGAATGGATGCACGAGCGCCACTGCCTGCGACACCTAACCATACCACTCAGCGTCTAGCCATCGCTGACCATCATCCCGGGAGACTAACAGGGCCTATGTGACCTAGTCTCCTGCTTAGGGTGTTTATATCCTCATGCCGGAAAGCAAAAGGAATAAGAAATTGGGTCACAGTTCTGAATTCGGACTCAGTCAAGTGTTGAGGGTTTATGTGCGATGTATCTCAGTTTATCAGATGTATTCGATTCATTTGAGGTTCCTTGATATCTGACCGGTGATTCAATAGTGTGCTTTCCCTCATTCCGATTCAAAAGCCACATGATATTAAATTTAAGAATTCGAAACAATAATAGTTATAAAGTTTTCATTCTTACAGGATAGAAACGAAGAATAAGGACAAAATGAATTATTTTGAGGTATCCACTTTAAAGTTGTTACAGATTCCTCCATGCAGATAGCAATGAGAGGACAGGATTTTAGTGTTTCTTTCACGCAATGATCCCCGATGAGCAACACAGCACAGCGCACGTTAGCAGACATGCATACCAATCTGTTCTTATTACAAACCCATGTGATGAACAGCAAACGGGGTAAACCCCATATTCACGAGGACCAGCTATTCACTCACGGAACCACGGAACTTAGGATGGCGAACCCATATAAGGCCCCGCTAGGTAAAAAGTTTTAATTCTCTTCGAGAGAATGCATTCATGTAAAAAGCACCACTTGCCTCAATTTAGGACTATATCTTGTAGCCAGAGAAAATCTGAGTCTTTGGGGCCTCGACAGTAAGCCAGATCAGAAAATAGTTTCTACCACCCTCTTTAGCACACCATAACTGGCCTACCTCGTTGTTTCTCTCAGTACATCCCAGTGTCTATAAATACAGCACAATAGGATAGATATTGTCCAGGTGTTCTTATACGTGCCCCAACCACCTCGCCAGGTGCACTGAAATGATCTTGATTACGGGAGACACGTTCTAAAGCTATCGTTACCCACGTAAGGCTTTTCGAAAACAAACAGCTGCTGGTCATGATCTTCTCAGGGACGCCAAGTTTCACAATTGCAGTGCGACCGTGCCTGGACCGTTGGGCTATGCGCACGCTCTTTTTCTAAAACGGGTAGGTCGCACAGGCTGCTAAGATATTGGAGATTAGCAGAAGCCAAACTTGGTTCCATTACACTTGATGACATTGGTTCACCCAAACATTCGCTAATCATTATGCGGCCTATGAAATTCTCAGTATGGTCGGAGCGTTAGTGTCTAGGGTTGCGGCTGTTCACTCTCCCCGTGCACCTCGCTAAATACTCCCATACAACCAAGCGTCTTAAACAGCATCTGCTGAGAAGGTCCTAATCACTGCTTTCTCGTGGTGGAGGTGTTTTCCCACCAAAGTGAGAGGACCAAAAGCCGATATCCGGGGCTAGAACCGGGTCGGTGGACCACTGGTAGTTCACCTAGGGTATTTGTGAAGATCTCTGGTTCCAAACCAACCAAGAGGAGGCGTATGAATCACACACCTTCCCCGTTGTGGCGGTTGTGATCACTGGCTTGATTGAGCATCGAGGCATATTGGGCACCTTGGACGTTTGGCCCCGTCCGAAGGGTGCATGATCCGATGAACTGGACACTGGCTCCCACTAGATTGCGGTTTTCACGTCACCCCGTTGCCTTGTGGGTCGGGCTTTAGCTAGCCAAATGCTTCGGGTGTGAATTCCTCAAGAAAATTTACCTGCCTTGGCCTGGACAACCTGGCAGTATTCCGCCCACTTGCAACTCGTGGAACGTTTTTCTTTTTATAAAGATTATTGTACTACGATTTGTTTGGCACAGTCTGGCATCAGACGTGTGGGAAATATATAAATATATTATTATATAATCATTATGCAACTCCCAAGGTTACAAAGCGTTTAACCACTTTTTGTTTCAGCACCTAATAAAAATGCAAGTACACCCTCCTCTTAATCTACTAGCAGCAGCAAAACCTTTGAAGATGAAAAGCGCATACCATACTGAGAAACCGTGAGTGCCAAACTGTTCGTTTAGTGCGCCTTGCATCACCTGTGTATCGTCACCAAGAACAGTTATGTCGGCTCCATGTAACAAGGCACGCTGGAGATAGTTGTTGAGATCGATAACGATGCGTTACAAGATGAATCTACATCAGTAGAATCATCCAAACCAGATGGATTGGTGAAAAAGGGTAAATTGTAGGCGGAGTAGATGGTAGTACCATGTGCACTTTTCGAGAAGAGCGAGTATGGTGAGTGCAGAAGTGGAAGGCATGTGGAAATGTTCGCATTAAGATTGCGGGTGTGATAATACAAGGTCTCTCAGATCTAAATAAAGGGCTTTCCTGGGGGTGGCCTTCACGGGGTATCTGGTTACAGAACACAACCCACAAAACAGAACGAAGGAGAAAGTCCCAAATCTCTTGAAAGCCGGTAACTGTAAGACCAGCTCCTGCGACCCTGGGATGCGGTCAACTATATAAGATTCAGGATTCACGTGTGAGTCCAAGCTGTGCACCAAACAAATCAGAATACAATAGCAGC
>UZAN01056214.1:0-13796 GCA_900618425.1 Echinostoma caproni | reverse complement strand
TTCAATAAAACAAAAGAGTTCATAGTTCATGAACAATCACCACAGATGGTTTAGTGCAAACATTCTCCGGTGAAGATTGTTCTTACATAATACACAACTACTGCTAAATCTGTTGCTAGAATCATGCTTTTACTTTACATTTAAACTGAAAACACAGCTTTTACAGAGGAATAAATGATCAACCGTTATAAATGCATTTCAGTTGAATAATGTAAATTACTAAGAAAGGTGTTTTTATGCCTAATTCTAGACTCAATAAATACCCAACAAAAGCTATTTGAAACACGTGGTTAGATATCCTTTTTATCATATATTTAATAGTTTTGTTACAATATCTGTGAAGTCTGTAACACATTTTATCTTGTACCAGATACGGGTTATTTAAAGCACCACCACCCCCCCCNCCCAAATACTTGTCGTTCATCTGTGGTAACTATACACCTTCCTTATACGCAATGAGCACTATTTGAACAAAGGCTTGTGATGGCCAAAGTACGACAAAGTAAAGGAGAATGGAGAATTGATTTTGTAACAGGAAGTTCACATGACAGATCACTTGGGGCTAATTTCATCTTGAAGCCGGATATGGAATCGGCAATGATTACACATTTTTTTGTTTATTCAATCGCGGAGACTACATGGGATCTGTATGGGAGCTTAAGTACCGGCCCAAGTTATTTTGTGGACAGAGGGGGGTTATGGGGTGTGAGCAAATGAATTCCCACCGCTTCCGCTGTTATAGGCACACAACAAACTATCAGTCGACCGTGAACCCCAAGCTTCATAGCTAACTTACACTCCCCCGAGAAAATAGAATGTTCCACTAATGATATATATATTCATACATAAAGACAGGTAGGTGCCTACAGGAAATTTTTTTCAGTCATCCATATACTACTTATTGGAAAATATATAATCAACACGCCCACGTCAAATTGTTGCGGTTAGTGCATCTAACTCACCTACAACCATCGATTCATAGTATTGATGCATAAATCGACTGGCCTTGAAAGAGCTGTCCAAACAAATTTACCCGGTGTTGCGAATGAGGTTACTGTGAGGTAAATGCACCTCCTGGATACACGTATAAGAATGAAGTGACAAAGGACTACCGGACATGCATGCCCGACGAGCGGCATAAACCGCAAAACCCGTTGTGTGCTTCTAGGTAAATTTTGTGCAGTCACATACTATTTATTGTAATACATATCCCAATATATGGGTAGGATTACGAAGCACTGAAAATAAGCTTGTTCGTTATTTTGAGTTCTAGTTGCGATGTGCTCTATCAAGCTGTTGACAGAATGAAGAAGTTGATAGTAGATTCCTTGAATGTTGGTTCGCCTGAATTTCTAGATTTGTTCGTGAATGGTTATGGCTCCACAACATTTAGGGCATAGCCTGCAACCGAGTCCAGCGGTGGGACAAATCAATTTTTTAACTTTTAAAACTGAAAATAAAATAGGATGCAAACAAAAAGTACCTTTTATCTCTCGAAATTAGTTTTTCTCCAATTTTTGCACCTGATTATCGTTCATATTTTTTACTCATGCTGTGATTTGCTTGGCGCACTGTCCGGAAATAGTCTAAAGGAAAAATAGAAACCAGTTGTGAAACATACATAGCTTTTGATTTATTACTGACCAACGATAACTCCGGTTTCACATCAGTTTTCTGCCAGGAACAGCACTTTAACCCGGTTTTCAGTCCAAATGTCCCGCGAAATCCTCGAAATTTTGAATGCACTCGAACATTGCCATTTAACGACGTGTATTGAAACTCCTAACTAACTTTGCAACCCAAGCTGCGGTCCTTCCATGCATCGTAAAGATTAATAAAATTTTATTATAAAATTTAAGCCTTCGGTTTTCCTGCAATTTTCTTTGTTTGAGTTGCAACGCGAGTGAATCTTATCCTGTTACGATTTCGGTGACTGCTGAAATAATAATGGCCAATAGATTGCTGGGCGGCGCTTAGTTAATTATATCCACCTCTACGTCACTAAAGCTACCTTAATTGTTACTTCAATTCTGGATTTAAAAACCATTACACATTCGTGTTCCGACTAATTTTTATAATCTTGAATAATATGGAATTTATCAAATTATTATTTTATCAGGTTGAAGCCAAAACCTAAAATTTGGGTTAATAAAATGTACACTACTATTCGTATTGAAATGATCAAATTTTAAACAGCTTGAACAGAACTCAGAACCCAAACTCACAACGCGACACTTTTCTTACGATCCCGTGTAATTGCACGCTGGAGAGAGATTTCAGACAATAGATCAATGATAAACAAGTGTATATGAGGCTTTTAATAACATTCATTCACTGATAAATATTACATTCACTCCCCGTGGAATTCTCCGGTGAGCGCCTTTCATTCTTCATCACCTTCTATATTAGGATGAGTCCTTTCAGTATCTGAGTCTGAACTATAATAATGATAATCATCATCATAATGCGGAGCCGAAGAAGGAAAAGAGGAAACCGATTGTCATCAGACTGATCTGTTGCATTGACCTGTGTCTGATTTACACGCCATCGGGCGATGACCATCAACCGGATGAAAAATTTCAATCATTCTCTTCCCATTTCTTGAGAGAAGTGTGACATTCGAGGATCTTTGGTTCTAAAATAACTCGCTCTACTTTTAGCGATACACTCAAAGCTTGCCCTAAACTGAAGAGAAGTACACATTTACATCAGACTTGGGCCAGCACCATTATCTGTACCATTACAGCCAGTTTACGGCTGTGTCGCATCCCTCCGGGTTTAGAGAAAGTGGGTAAATTCCAGAAACGGCAATAAAGCATGTTGGTTAGTAGTATAAAAAAATCATTTGGGATATTTCTGACAAATAAACAGGATGAATGAAAATGGCATGATGAAAATTTAAAGAACAGTTCAAACAGTATCAAACAGTCTTAGTGTATCGAAGAAATTTCAACCCTAAGTTTGACTCTAGATCCTTGAACCCAGAATGGAGCTCTGTTGTAGTTTCAAGTGTCTATTTATTCCGAAGCTAGTCAACTTTCCTTTGGGCTATTTTTCTAACCCAATTACCGAATCGCGATTCTAAATATTGTCCCATTCAGCTGTAATGTAAGGGCGACCACAAATGGGAGTACATGGAGTCCACCATTATCTAAAAAGGGCTTGGCTATAATGATGTCACAAAATTAAGGCACAGTTGACAATTCAACCTGCGCATCATTTGTACTTGATTTAATGCTTAATTCGCTTGTAGAACCGCATTCAAGAGATCCTGCATAATCGAAAACAAGTGGAACATTTGTTACTGGGTAGTAGATTGACTTATTTTCAATATCCCAAGCCCTCGTTTTTCAGTATACAATCTTTCTGTGCTTTTCTGGTGAAAAATGTGTACCAAAATATCCGTAAACAACTATTCGTTCATTCTCCCTTTTTATTGTTGCTCATGTAAACTGAAAGCGAGCAATACGGTCGGCATTGATGCCACCGTTGTTAGTCCTGACCTTAGTAACCGATTAAGCTCAACAGATGATTCACGACATAAAAGTGCATCGCCGGAACACAATAAAGGGTGCGTTAGACACAAACTGCGATGACCTTTGACCAGTGGTCTATCCACTTACGTCAGTGATCATCGTTCAACCAGTCGCAAAAGCGCATCAATGCAGCTTCGGTTATCGATCGATTGGGGGCCTAACATCCTACCCGACATCCCGCTGACCAGCTATCGCGATTATCGTTCACCTGAGGGCACAGCCAAGATAGTGTGATAGAGGCCAAGGATCCACTAAATTTTATTCCCATCGCTCAAACTAATCTTACGACCGCAAACAAAGTCATGGATGGGGTAACCACCGCAAGAAAAGCTGGATAAAAATATTCCAGTATCCCCACAGGATTGCAGAAACCTTTGTAGAGGGCAAAGCTATTTGCTGTTGACTTGGCTTGAATCTCCGCTGGAACTTAACCAGTGCGCTCTTTACATCAATTTTACACTCCCGGTATTCATCTGGAATACAAACGCTACCGAGGCAAACAAGTTGTATTGACCTAGTAACTGTTACGTCTATCTGATTGAGATAATTTTAGATGCATTCAACGAGTCATCGAGCCAACTCTCCGCTCTATAGAGCAGAAATGGTCCAGATGCTACAGCCTGTACTCTACGCTTCACAGACATCCGGATGTCGCAACGGTGCCACAGATGTCTAAAGTTGGTGAACGCCAATCGAGCCTTCTGAATGCGAGCTAACACTTCATCCGTGATGCGTCTACCGGGTAAAATATAGCTACCCAAAGAACAAAATTTGNACAATTTTTGTTCTTCTTGCAACAGTTGATCAACGGGGTTGTGAGATCCTCTTTTTAGAACATAATTCAACAACCCATCATTCATAGCACCTAAGATGCGCTGATTTCTTTCTCTTGAACTGGTCACTGGTATTCGATATCGTTGACCTCTTAGTGAATGCCGAAAATTCCTTTAACAATGTAGATTGAAGTTGATTTCATCAATCTACATCTGGAAAGAAATGGCTCAAAAACAGGTCATTATATTTACTTTTCCTCTCCTCGTCATTATCCACTAGGTTCGCCTTTCCTGGTATTGATTAATCATTTTGATCGTAATCAGCTTTCGATTTAAATAGTTGCTAATGGTAGTGATTAAAACTTATTTGTCGTATTCGGCATTGAGTTTCATCCGTAGAAACGACAGTGTCACAGTCGTATTCTCCCCAATCCATTAGGACCACCATCACGATGAGACGTGGTTTCATGGATGCTTTATCTATCTAACTAAACGAGCTACACAGGATGGCTTTCGTCAGTCCGAGGATCTAATCATGCCTGGAAGGTCGAAGGGTAGAAGTCAGACGAAGTTCAGTCTCCTGGTCCTCTATGCTGGGGGTTCGACTGGAATTTGCGTTTCAGTCGGTACAAATGGCGGAGGAGTAATCGATCCAAGTAGATGGGTCTCCACTTAGCCTCACTCGCTGCCTTGTGGCTAGTTTGTTGTCAGAACCGAAGGCTTCGATTGAGAATCCTAATAATTCTCCTGCTTAGTGACTGGACCTCATAGCACTACTCAGTCATCAAAGCGCAATGCACACACATATTAAAAATAATTCCATATGTCATCGATTGTGGCGCAAGATAATCATTACCGCGATACCCATTGCATCGAGCGGGGTAGTGATAAGTGGTTTACTGTTCAAATATCTCAACCTTGGTTCAATTCTTTTTCTTCCATACCCCAGCCCTCTTCATTTTCCCCTTCTTACCACCTGTAATAGTTCCTCGGATAGCTTGAATCTCGCTCGCCAGAGGTCGTTGCCAAATGGTACTGACCTTAAGGGAGCCTTCGACAAATCGGACTGATTCAGAGTAGAATAAATATAATCCGGAAGACGCCAGTGATTACAGAGAAGTTGTGTAAAGGTTGTAAAGGGCTGTCTTAAACCTCCCAGACCAGCTCAATTCAGGGTAGAAAAAATGCCACTGATTTTCACCTTTGTGATAGGTGGAACACTGTTAATTCTTACACTGTACCCTTGTATCATTGTTTTGCATCTCGTCAAGCGTGCATTTCAGAAATAGGTAGGCAACCGCACTTGATTCAAATGATTCGGTGTTATTTGAGGGAATCACTGCCTCACTGAAATTTACTCACTAGGATATTGAGGGCTTAGACTGAATCCACTCATGCCATGATTCATTCCCACATTCATGTCTGGGCATGGTGACCGATTTATCGATCCATCTTGACGTGACCCGACTGCTAGAGGTCAATTACCGCCGGGTTCTTTCATTCCCGTCTATGACACACCAGATCAACGATCACGGACATAACGTTCCAGGGTGGAGCGGAGGGGGGAGGGAACATCCCCTCACACCGAAACCTTCATCACTTTCCCTCCTTTGTGTTGTGTCGTGTCATCCGTTGTGATTAGCGATCTTGTCTCTGTCTCTTTCGGTAACTCACCCAAAAAGTACCTGTTTGTTTTCGAAGAAGTGAGTTCATTCGGACTGGGTGGGGTTTAGACAGACCCAGTCCACTCGGTGACATTTGACAACCGAAACACCGATCNTGAGGTTCCCAATGGGATGCGATTGGTTGGATTCACTTGAAGTTACAACGGATCCACTTGAAGTTGAAAAGGTATAGATTGAGGTTGGTGATGAACCAACTCTATCTTGTAGAAACATTTTACACTTTGAAGGTGAAAAATGCATACCGAACATAGATACATTAGCACTTAAACTATCCAGAAAAGCTTGCAACTTACCTGGATCGTCAATTAGCACCACAATGTCATCNNNTACATACTCCAGACCAGACAGTCTACCACCCGGAAGCAAATCGATACCGCTATCCCCGCATGAGAATAGGGCTGTTTCAAGAATCAAATCTATAACAAAGTTAAATAGAAAAGTAGAGAGAGGGCAGCCCTGTCACACTAGTTCCGGTGGTGAACTCGGGTGAAAAAGTGCCGAAAGCTCGGAATCGGCTGCAGCTATTATCGTAGACGGATTGTAAGATTGTAATGAACTTTCCGGGCACACCCTTTTGAGCGAGGCAGCGCCAGAGTTTAGAGCGGTCGACTGAGTCGAAAGCCACTTTCCGATCGAGGAAGATAGAAATGGTGGGTCTACGGAAGGAGCGTCTGTATTGTAGAATTTGACGAAGAGTAAAAATGTGGTCCGCACGACCTAGACCATGTCTAAAACCAGCCTGGCTCTCACGTGTGCACCCATCACATGCGGCAGACAACCGACGGAGTATAATACCGGCGAGAAGTGTAGAGACGATATTGATTAAAATAATTCCTCTGTTTTTCGCAAGAGGACCTGGAGTCCTTCTTGTAAATCGATATGATGACCGATTCACATCATTCATTTGAAACCTAATCCCTTTCCCATATTGAGCCCAGAAGTTTCGTTATCTCCGAAACGAAGGTTGACCGTCCATTCTTAAAAACGGATGGGAACAGCCCATCTGAGCCGGAAGCCTTCTACCTTTTGAGATAATTTACCTCCCGGGGTAAATTTCAAGGTTTCTAACTAAGGTAGCTTGTTGATCGATCTGATGGTGTGCGCCTGAGTGAACAGGAGATTTTTGTTCGAAAACCTGATAGCTGGTTGACCTTACTGGTCAAAAGCTGAGTGATATCCCATGGGTGGTGCAAACAGGAGGCATCCCCAATGATTTGAGAGTGAGGAAGAAACTGGACAGATGAGAAAGAAGGTTTTCCAAATAGGTGCCTAAGACTTTTGGGCACGACTACCTTGCGTTAGCCCATACCGATGAAGGGGTTTTTCTTTGGGAACCTTGACCGGAGTCTTGGACTCAAAATTTTGACCCACAAGCCTGTGGGGCGTAGATCCTACTCAGCAGTGTGAACGAAGCAAAAATATTGTGATTGAATTGTAGCATAATTATGACCTCTACAGGTGTAGTGCTTATGTTTCAGTCAAAAATTTACATAGTAGATGAGGGATAATCTTGGTCGAATCGTCTTATGGTTGAGCGTAAAGCTGTAAATTTGAGACTGGCCATTAGTACGCCAGCTTAGCATATCAGCGTCGAATAAAGGTTGACAGTTATCAAAAGGGAATACGAAATACAATAATTCTGTGACATTACGAGTTCTGATAACAATCAAGTAATAATGATAATAATACAAGTTTGAAGCACTGAGTTCACTTTATCCAGTTCATCAAAACAGAAAGAAGACAAATGTCACGAGATGTTAACATTTCATTTATTCTTCTCAGTTAATATTAAATATTAAAAAAATATTAAAGTTAATAGAAAATAACAAGTGATAGCCGTTCAATTTCTTCCGATGGATGGAAGAATTAAAAAATAAGTTTCCCTGACGAAAGAAGCAGCCAATCATGAAATAATCTATCGAGGGAAACTTGGGTAGTGGAACGCATAACATTTGGCACAATTTGATGGTGACTTACCGCTTGATCGTTGCCATCAATTATGGCAAATTGATTGACCTCCTCAATTATATTTTAGCATTCGCTGAATTTGTGGATAAAAATTAATAAATCAGTTAACAAATTCCGTCGTACCCAAACAAACAAGCACACAAAATCCAGCACGTGAAAAACTCTGAAAGTTTTACCCCACTTATGGTAAAATTGCTCGATTATACACTCATTTCATTACATCATTTTTTATCCTCAACCACAGCCTGACCGAGATGACTAAAATGAAAGAAAAATTGATTCGTGAACGGGATGAACACCAGGATGAAAATCGTAAACTGCGACAACAGATCGAGGAGACACGCAGTCGAACAGCCAACTATCAAAATGAGCTTTTGGAATCACAGAACAAAATCACAGAGCTGACACAAGAAATTCAGGCGAGTCTCTCCGACCCGATTTTCATGAACCGTGATGATACGAACAAAAGGGAGATAGCTGAAAACAAAGAGATAGGTACAGAGTAATCGTTGACACTGACTTTAGGTGATATGTATTTTTGGGTTCTATGAAATCACAACTTCAGTAAAATGATTTGACTTCTGTTGCAAATCCATTTCTAGGCAAAAAATACCGAAGCTCAACGAGAATTGCGGAAGAAGGAGCGGATGGAAAGAGAACTGAAACAAGTTCGAGCGGAAGTGGAGGCTAAAATGGAGGAAATACGACTCACTTCTACCGCGGTGGAAAAGTTGAAGCAGGAATTACGACAAAAGGAAGAGGAAAATCGTGGAACAAAAGTTTCTCTTGAACAGGCTAGTCGACAGTTGCAGGTGACGGAGACAAAACTCCGTGAGTGTCAGGCCAAATTGGAGTCACAAATCCAGGTTACCGATTCTGTTATGGTAGAAAATCAGACCCGTTTGGCTGAGGTGAAAGTACGTTGCAAAGGTTGTTTACATATCTATTATGAGGGATGTTCACACAGCAATATAATTAGATATGAATGATGAAGACAAAGTAGACACGTGTTGGTACACGCATATTAACCAATTTCTTTCCTATGGTCCAAGTAGTTTGATTGATTACCTTGAAATTCATTTGGGAACAAATCACAAGCAACTGCTTTTCATATTTTGCGCAGTCAACGCAAATCTCCATTTAGATCAAACACAGAATTGATGTGCATTACTTTTTTCATCTGGTGCTGACACAGTGCACTTTTTGAGCCCAAGACCCTACTAACAAACCGAGACATTGTGCTGTACAACTTCTACAGAAAACTAGATGAAAGCAAAAAGATTAACCTTGAGCTAACACCAGGGGGTAGCACCCAAGAGATTGTTTAACTGGATGGCGAAAGACAACGATGACCATGACAACAAATTGACAAAGTCGGTATCCTCTTTTTCATCACCTGCAAATGTTTCTTCACACCGTGTTGGGACGTTGCAGCCACCCAAACGTTTAGGAGTCAGTTTGCGCAGTTAAAATAAACTACCATGGTTCCCAATATCTTTAAACAAGATAAAAACAGCCCACCGAATCCGGAATGATGCAGCGAAGTAACACGGAAGGAGATTTTATTCATGATGTTATGCGGGTTTTACAACTGAAACAATTGCGTATTATCATATGTGTATGTTTGACTTTTAACCCTCTCAGGTTGATCGCAAATGCAAACGTCCTTTCACAACCAGATATAACGATCAACTGAGCAATGAAATAGTGATGGTAAAACGAACTGCAGCATTTACAGCATTTAAACAGGGGGAGAATAAAGTGTGAAAAGGCAAGAAAGATAGTGGACATTATCCAGTTTCAATAACATTTCATTCCGAGCAGGATTCCCTAACTACCGAGACATGTGGTGCTTATTTCACATACTCTTTTTCTTGATGAAGTCATTACATTATTTTGTTACCTTTGAACTTGTCCCTGTACACGGTAGCGGTGTAATTGACTACCGCTCTTTATCCTTATTGTTTTTCTTTTTTAACTACTCATGAGTAGTGTAAAGTGTTTACAGTAAAACAAGTCTCGAGGGCAGATTCAAATGTGTAATAGCATAAAATTCTCGTTTGTATCGCATGATTAATATCCACAATAAGCCTAATGAATTACAGTAGAATTAATTAATTAATTAATTGAATTAATTGAATAGTTTTGGTTGGACTTTGGACCCAGAGGTAGGTTTGTGGCTATGATTTGGTTTAGGGTGACAAGTGAAATTAGAATTTCGTGTAAGTGCAGTCCGTGTTGGTAAAACTAGCCATTTTATATAGCGACTTCCTACCATTCGACCCCACTCCTTTAAAATTGAACCACAGCATCTGTTGGCTCTCTTGGAGGTGTAAATCACATCTCAAAACTTGCAGGTCCAGTTAATAGTACATGTACCGTCACTGGATAGCTATTTCAACGCACTGTCCAGCTGATTTACTCATCAGGCTTTGGCTAACCGAAGGTTCCACCCATGTTTTCTTTACTGAGAAAATCTCTAACAAAATCACATGTTTTGGTTTAGATAATCTAAGATCTAAATCTATTTTCCTCTTCGTCTCACATTATTATCTGTGTAGATACAGAAAAGCGCGAAAAAAAATAAAAACCGAACTGTCCACAAAATGACTTTATGAGGCTCCTGTTTGGGCAAGCGAACGAGCAATGCTGAGGTCAGGTACAAACTTTTAGTTAATCGCGGTCGCCCACTGGAGCGAGTGGTCAACCTCCACAGAGTAGGCTGGTTGGTGCACATGTTGCGCATGCCACCAAATAGACTGCCACGGTGGGCGAATTTGCCGAGGCAGGTAGTGGGTGCAAAATCTAAAGGCGGTAAAACTAAGACTTGGTACGAGGGTATGGTACCTCTGACCAGGAGCCACTTTCGTATAGGCTGCATTAGACTCCCTGGACGGAGCCGTCTTCATCCTTTAAATCAATTTTCAGAGGCACTAAGCGATATGGTTGAGTGTCGTCAACATTGGCGGTCGTACATCTTTTCAGTTTATTCGCAGTCTTAGTTTACTGGAGTTCTCCATTTCCTCTTTGACCCACATTCCAATCTTTATTTTACCCCTCCATCCAACTGAGCAACCAAAAGACAGTAACCAAAACCGGCGCACGAAAGTGTATGGCTAATTACTGTAAAAGCTGAATGGAACTGAACTGTTGAAAACTCGGAAAGTCTTTCAAATGATAAAAATTCAATGAGAATTTCTATAGTAGCTGGTTGGAATATTTCAAGATGAAGGTTGAGAAGACAAGCCACATAATAGGCTGACTCGGTATTCGAATAAATCTCTAACCCTTTAGTCCTATTCAACAAGAAACTAATATAGTGATGCGTATATTGTATTTTTTAGTTAAGTTAAACTATCTACGACCTTATTTATGTTTGGTCTGTCTTGATGTTCCCCATTTGTGTTAGCAACGAGAAGATGAGGTGGCCGCGATGAAAGCAGAGTGTCAGAAATTGTTGAAACAACGTGAAGCAGCCCAACGGAAATTGAGGCAAAGTGAAGAGGACAAAGCGCAGTTGGAAGCCACACGGGATCGACTCCGAAGTGAAATACAGGCGTATGAGAATGAAATTGAAATGATGCACAAGACACTGGACGCAGATCGTCGCACATGTGATGAATTGTCCAAGGAGAAGGAACAACTGAACAAAAGTCTGACCAAAGCCGTCGCCCAGACAACGAAACAGACCAATCTGTTAAAAATGCACGAAATGTCTAAACAGAATTTAGAGCAGGAGATTGTCAACTATCGAGATGAGGCTCAAAAGCAAAGGAAAATTATTTATAAACTGGAACGTGAACGAGATCGTTACATAACCGAGGCGTCAGAATTGACACAGAAAGTACTACAACATATGGATGAGTTAAAATATCGAGAGATGCAAATATTTGAGAATAAGAAACGGATTGCCGAGGCGGAGACAAAATTAAAACAACAACAGAATTTGTACGAGGCTGTACGAAGTGATCGAAATTTGTACAGTAAAAATTTGATCGAGGCTCAAGATGAGATCACGGAAATGAAACGTAAACTGAAAATCCTGTCTCATCAAATAGATCAGCTAAAAGATGATATTGCTACAAAAGAGGCAATTTTAGTCAAGGAAAATTTAGAACGACAGAAAGTGGACAAAGAACGAGAACAATTAGCCAAAGATCTGCAACGCATGAAAATACAAGCGGCTGAGAATCGAGCCTATATTGAAGCCCAGGAGGCCGAGGAGGGCAAATTGCTGAAGATTGTGGCCGAGGCTGAACAGGAACGGCTACGGGAACGGAAAGAACACGAGCAAGTGATCAATGAGCGTGATGTACTCGGCAGTCAGTTGGTCCGTAGAAATGACGAACTCGCGTTGCTCTACGAGAAAATTCGCATACAACAGTCTGTTTTGTGCAAGGGTGAAAAACAGTTCAACGACCGATTACGTGATCTGAATTTACTCAAACAAGAAGTACGTAAATTGCGTCGAGAGAAGGCTGTACTGCAGTCCACGGCATGCAAAATTAACGATCTGAAAACGGAAGTGCATCGCGTGCAACGGGATTTGATCCGGGAACGCACACGCGCGCGAGCATTGGAAGAAGAGTTACAAAACCCGGTGAATGTGCACAGATGGAGGAAACTTGAGGTAGGCGACTAACTGGTTCCTGTTACTTTATGATGGTGTGCATAGCTTTATTTTTTTCATCGAGCACAGTAACATTAACAGATGCAAACGATTTTGATGTTTCTGTTAGCAGGACTTTGAAAATCAAGTGAATGTAACGTAACGTATCAAAGTTAACGGTTGTACAAATAGGACTGTAACTGAGTGTCTGCTGAAACCCTGTATGGCAGGTCCGTTTTATGGGTCAACAGATTCTGGAGATGAGGCTGGTATTATCACAGTGCTTCTGGGGAGGGTCAGTAACTGGCCAGTCACAAGTGCAGCATAAGCCCTTGTCTAATCGACCAAGGCCCCAAGGAGTGCACCAACGAACCGCCGCTAACAGTCTCAGTTCGAAATGAGTCTGGACCACATACAGTGCAGTATTGTGGCCGATTGCTTGTATAGGAAATTTATTCACCGGTTCATATGATATTTTCCTGTCCTTATCCTCATGATGCTATTATTATCACATTTGTATTGTATGTGACAATCAAACTCGATTTCAACAGTCGTTCTCTGTGGGTATCACATCAATTAGGTTACACCATTTATATGTATAACATTCGATGTATACATATTTATTTTCTTATGCATATAAATTTCATGAGGAAAAACAAAGAAAGCTAAAGTATTGAGAACATTTGAAATGAACAACCATGTACTTATGCTGGGATGACGTCATCACTATATACTAATCCTCACTCACACATGCACTCTATGCATATTGACTCTGTTTAAACTGAAGTATTATGGAAATTTATCATGTTTTCGTGTCTTGTTCGTGGCCAGTGATAACTAAACTTTGTGATATGAAAGAAACAGCTTGTCTTTTATGTATGTTTCAACGCGGTACTCAAATTTGAACTTTTCCCTCAAACAGATATATTACTTTGATGGTTGGCGCGAGTTTAACTTTTTACCAGAGGTACAGAAGCGTTCAGTTGGTTTATTTACCTTTTGCTTTGTTCAGCCGTTTGTTTTCTTGTTTACATGAATCACGGGAAACATCGATACTTCTAATCGGACATTTATGTCATTCTCATTTTGGTCAAATCTAGGGCAGTGATCCGTCCACATATGAGATGATTTTAAAGATCCAGGTACTTCAGAAACGTTTGATTAGCAAGACCGAAGAGGTTGTGGAAAAAGAGTTACTCATACAAGAAAAAGAAAAACTGTATGT
>UZAN01056210.1:0-13801 GCA_900618425.1 Echinostoma caproni | reverse complement strand
ATTGGACAACAGCAAAGCTGCCTACCACCAAAGTTAGTGGCGGTGGTGGTGCTCGAACCTCCGACAACAGGGTCCAAAGCACGCCAGTGACAGCGAATAAACCACTGCCTTACCACTGATTTCCGTCAGAGTAGCAGGTTTTTGAGTCCAAGGCGTCCACCCCGTCTATTTTTCATCATACACAAACGTGTGGAATAACAATAATCTCCTGGTCCTCCAGGTTGAGCGTTCGACTAGAATTTGCTTTTCTGTCAGCGAAAATGGTGCAGTAATCGTTCCGAGTAAATAGTTCTCCATGCTGCTTCACCCGCTGCCTTCCGGTCAGGTTTCTTTTAGAACTGAAGGCTTTGGTTGAGAACCCTTATCGTTCTCTTGCTTATTGGCCGGACACTAGCATTATCCGCTTATCTAACCCCAACGCATACACAAACAAAGAATAATTCCACACGTCATCGGTTGTCATTCAAGATAAGTCAGATCGCGCTACCTCATGCACTGATCAGTGAGCTACTGCTCAGATATCCCTACCTTCGTTTTATTCTTCGTCATCCGCACCCAGCCCTCTCAGCTTGCTCTTTCTTCCGACCTTTAATTCTCCCTCAAGCACCTTGGATGTCCCTCACCTAGTAGCACCGTGGGTAATTTATCACGAAATTGTTTGCAGATTCTGAAGTCTCTTCAATCAATTGGCCGGTGCATTCGCTGAGGTGATGAACACACCTTTTGGTGTTGCCTTAAATCCGGAGGCTGATTGATCCCTGGAGTCGCGTCGCACATAAGCGACTGTTTTACGATTAGCAAAGCGTCCGCTGTATTACTGACTTCAGTGCCTACTCCACTCTCGCCTAATGAACGGGCTTCATCGTCACCTGATGCGTACAGGAAGTACCACGAAGACAAATTCGGCACACTTATTGTGCTAGATTCGAGTCTTCGATACGCAGGGGACTGGCAGAGTTCATTGTATGCGCCAGACACGCCGTGTTGTTTGCAGCTGCTGCGGTAGTTTTTAACACTTATCTGAGTGCCGACAGCGTGCGAGCAAGCCATGAGTAAACGTTATTTACAACTATCGAATCACGTGTTGGTCTTTGAAGGAGATATGACAGGATACTCGAATTAAATCCGTGACGAAAGAACCAAAGACTTGTCAATAGATGATGTGAAAACGAGGTGTCTACACAGCAGAGGATAATCCAGCACAAACATAAGACCAGTTACTGTTCGTATATTGGTTAATTAAGCACAATAACGAGATTATCATTGGCTAGAGAAGCTGGGATACACAGCTTAGAATGGGAACCACTATCGTGAATGCAGTATGGCCTGCTTGTTAATACCGTCCCAAACTAACGCCAAAAAGTGAATGGTGGGACAAAAAATGCACTTGTTTTGATACTTTATGACTGGTTGTTTAAAAAGTTAAGTTCTCCTCGATAATCTCAATCCAACCACTTCATCGTTATTTTCGTTCCCTTGATATTAAAGCTCTTTGCAATCCGGTGATGTACCTATCGCAGATGTCAACTTCTGCAACAACTTCTAAGAAGACCAGCGTTGACGACTGTTAAAAGATGGGGCCAGCAACATTAATACATAAAGCTATGTACAGCAAAAGGAGTAAAACCCATAGTCATGAATATCAGTACGGTGTGAGGAACATATCTGCAACACGGAACCTGGTCGGTTGGAAATGAATGGAAATACAAGAGATCACATACCTCAAGGGTTCTGGGAAGATAAAACTGAAGGACAGAAGTCCCAAGTCTGATAACAGAAACCCGATAAGAGTGGATGACAGCGTGTGATTAAGATGTACATGAAAGGACATGCATATCCCCCATGGGGGATAAACGAAGAATGGAAAGCAGAATACCCTAGCAGGGCAGAGAAAAGACGCTCAGTTGGTAAGGACTAATGTCTTTTTCAACCTGACCTGGGACGGGTGCAATTTACGACCAGCTGTGACCTGGATCACATATGTGACCGAGGTTTTCTGATAATATACTTGTATTACCAGCTGATTTTCTAGGAAACCTCATGCTTAACTCCGAGTCTCCACTGAACTGAAACAGCATATATAAACCAACAGAATTTTTGGATTTGTGGCTGAAAAATTCATGCACAGAAAACTGATATGATGTAAAGACAGTTCATGCATACACCCACCAGGGATCGCGGACGAATTCATCCATCGTGACCTAGCCAATGAGCGCCGAAATGCCTCGCCTGTCATTTTGATGCAGAAAAACCAAGTTCGATGTCCAATGTCCAGTTTAGAGGCAGAGAAAGCTCGCTGGCTTGTAGTTTTGTCTGTTTCTTGATCTATACGGTAAAGTGTGACGTTCGGAAACTTCTGTTTTGGATTCGTTTATTCTTGTAATTTGAAAGTGTAAGCAAAAAAGAGGTTAGTAGGTTACTTCCTGGCGGTGTAGCAGGTTAGTTACCTGTAGTCAGTTAGCTGAACCGAATTGCATGCCTTACGAGGTGTGCTGCGTGTACAGTCCAGAGGTCCACCTGACATTACTTCGAGGGTATTCAAGGTTGCTATCTACCGCCGAGGTGTTGCCCACGGCAAATTTATCCAGTCTTTGCTTGAAGCACGCTGTCGTAGGTGCAGAGACCACTTCCTCGGGTAATGAGTTCCAAGCGGATGTGGCCCGGATGGAGAATTGTAACCATCTGCTGTTAGTACTACTCTGCTGGCTCAATATGGTCTTAGAGTGTCCTCGCAGTTGTCGGTGAGGTGATAGTGCTATTAGTTCGCTGTTTGGGTGACTCAGCGTTGATACTATTTCGTGTATCAATATTGAGTCTCCTCTCAGCCTCCTTTAGGAAAGGGTAAAGAGGTTGAGTCGCTTAAGTCTATCTCTGTAGCTCAGTCGCAATAGCCCGATGAATCGCTTGATGGCTCTTCTCTGAACCGCTTCCAGTGCTTTAATGTATCGTACTAAGGTTGGGGGCACGCTTGAATGTTATATTCAAGGTGGGGTCTTAAGTGGATTCTGTATAACATTCTGAAGCACTCAGGCTTCAGTCTTCCCAGGTTTCGGTTTATTAGGCTCTGCACTGAGCTGCCTCGTTTCACTAGCTTAGAGCAGTTTTGTGAGAGGTTTTGACGATCCGACAGAACCGCCCCCAGATCTGTTTCCTGATTAACTGCCGCCACTGGCACCGAGTTAAGGTAGTATCTGCTGTCGGTTTCTCCTCTGACTTGTACTACATGGCATGTTGACTGATTTAAGGGGAGACCATTGTCGATTCCCCACCGTCCGATCGCATCTAGGGTTCTTTGGAGGATTACTCTGTCCTCATCGTTTCTGATACTGCGCCAGATCTTGACGTCATCCACGTACAGGAGACACTTAGTTGTTAGTAGTCCCACCAAGTCGTTGATAAACAGTATGAAGAGCAAGGGGCCAAGTATGGATCCTTGTGGTACTCCTCTATGGACTAAATGGTGGCTTGAAAGCTCCTTAGTGACCCTCACCTGATACCTACGATCACTTAAGTATCCTTTCAGGCAGCTTTGCAACCTTTCCTTTATGCCACACTGGATGAGTTTGTCGCATAATTTTCTATGCGGTACCTGGTCGAAGGCCTGGGAGAAGTCTAGGATCACAACATCCATGCTGTTCCCCAGTGATCGCGGACTTAAATAAACCTCAATTTCTTAAAATGCAGTTTAGAGTGTTTGTAACTTTGTGATGTATGACAGAAGCAAGGGAAAGGTTGGACTAATGAAGCTGTGTAAAGAGGATACTGAACGTAGTTTTCGGCTCTTTTGGGGGCAGAAGTTGGGACCATTCGGACGAAGTTTTGTATCGAAATTAGCTTCAATTTTCGCCTCCAAAATCGAGATGGATATAGAAAATTTCTCGAACCACATCGGTGAACGTTATCACGTTAATTATTTTGTATATTTTTCATTGTAATACATTTTTATATTCACTCTCTAGTCTTCCAAAGTCACATTCCAATATAAGTCTTTTCATAATACTTATGAGTAATCAGTATGTCTCAAAGTCTTGAAGTATTTCACGGGTTTGAGGCTAAGCCCAATGGTTTCGGATCTTGAGTGCTTTTCCCTGGAGGGATTCCTGTCCATCGGGTCCACCCAATATCGTTTAAAATGTGTGAAATGAACCAAAAGAATATTAAATTCGCAAAGTAGTACTTGATTTCTATGTTAATGCCAGCTCTTGAAGTATTGAGGTCTTGAAGTATTTCACGGGTTCGAGGCTAGGCCCAATGGTCCCGGATCTTCGAAAATCATCAGTTTTCGATTGATGGGTAATGCCCACTGACGACCTAGTGAAAGCAAGACCCGCTAGTTCGGGTGNNNNGGGTGACTGAGATGGAGATTCAGAAGATTACGAGGAAGAACCTGAAAATGAAGAGAGGAGGGACGGTCAGGTTGCACAGGACGGTAAAGACTTTCGCCAACCGAATGTCCTGATTCTTGCTCCAGCCGGAACCAACGCTCTTCTTCAGCTTCGACTTCTTGTCGCTTATTAGACCAAAGCCGATTTCTTTGTCCACAACAGCCTCCCTTTTCGAGACCGTATCTGTAAAGGGAGGGTAATCGAGAACCGGAAGCACAGAACGCCTACAGTCAACAGTGGGCAAACTAGAAAATCTCCGGATAGAGGTGGATCCAGACCCCATCCAGTTGTTTTCGAACTCACTGACTGTCCGACAATCTATCAGTGAAGATGGTAGTTGGTTTCACTCATTCATCTGTAGCGTGACCGATTGTACGGTGAAAGCCGGACAATAGCAGACATTTGCCGGACACCACTTTTTACCTACAATCCAAACGTACGTTCACATTTTTTACTCCAGTGCCAACGCCATGTGACGTTTGTTTTATACGATCGGAAACTGCTGTATCCTTCCGCGAAGGGAACTGTCGCTTTCTCTCCGTTTTGCCTGTTATCGCGTTTGTTGGTTCTCTCGCCTGTCTGCTTTAACGCAGGCGTTCTTTGGTCGATACCGGTACTTTCTCCGTGTCACGGTACCTCAATAAACGTCTAAAACCACAAGTCTTCTGGTTTAACCAGCTGTAACTTGGTTGTATTGCCGTACTGAAGCGCGTCANTCTTAGTCGACGTCTCTTCAATTGATGATTCCTTGGTAAGTCTGTTGTTTTGTGTCTCGGTTGTACGATATATATTTACATTGAATATAATATCACAGCTTCATGTCATCTGACAGCAAGACACGTTAAACCAGCCCAGACTTAAACCTTTATACGGTTGCGTTTCGCCCGATCCCTTTCGGCCCTCATGACCCCGCGGTTTGGTTAGCAGCGTTAGAGCTGCAGTTTGCTCATAGAAATTTTACGAACCAACGCACAACGTTCGCGTTAGCGCTTGAGGCCATCCCGGGTGACCAACTGTCCTCTTTGCGGGAAATAGTTTTGAATTCCCACCCAGGAGTACCAAATTGAAATCAGCCATCCTCGATGTTTGACGAAGTATCAATCAGCCGCAATCTACGTGAGTCAACGAGTAACTCATAAAAGTACAGAAAATTGATACCCAGGATACCTGTAGAAACGTGCGCAAGAATGAACGTCCACAGATACCGTAGTCGAGGCCCCAGGTTAACCACTAGTCGTCGTGCACCGTAAATAGGAATGGGGGTGCCATTCGCAGCGCACAACCGAAGTTGTGAAGCACGAGGCTTGCCGACTGAAATTTGGGCTCGCGTGCCTACGAGGAACCTAGTGCGTGTGTAGTAATCTTGCACGTAAAATAGGCGGTCAACCTGGGGGTGGGTGGGCCTGCGAGTACGGCTGCAGTTACTCGCCGGTGGTGGCGTTTCCCGCGACGTAAGTGCACGGGGGCTTACATCTGCGGGCACCTGGTCCATAAGTCTTATGGAACCAGCAATATCCATCCCTACCCGATTTTGGGGGCTTAGATTTGGGACGTTGGACCGAGGGGAGGGTGGACTTTGCAAACTTAGCCCACCCACGGCGTACCCGGTCCCTAGAGACCTACGAGGTGGGTTGAGGGACTCTATCCTTAAAGGATAGGCGCTCGTGAATGCAACGTGGTTTGCCACGCTCTACACACTCGTGGAAACGCTTGCCCTGAAACTGTACACATATCCTCCCAAACGACGTACTAACGCATTTTGCGTCGTTTATTGGAAGGTTCCGAACCGTAGGCCAGCCTTTGACAACATCCATTGCTGATTGAACAGCCACAGGATGTCACATTGTCGGCGTACATTGCCACATTGACTAGGATGCTGTTTATCAAGTCGATAATTTATATAAGGAAGAGGAGGGACCAAGGACAGAATTTTGTGGACTTCCGGTAGAAATGGAGGAAGCAGATGAGAGAGATGAGTTTACGCGGACCGAGAAGGTGCGGTTAGTGAGAAAGTTGCGAAGTAGAGCCAGGAGTTTACCAGTGAGGCCGTATTACTTGAGTTTATAGAGTGAGGGAACGTGAGGAACCCGATCAAATCTTTTGCGAAGTCAATGAAAATTGCGTGAGCAATCAAGCCCCTCATCATGGGCTTGAGTTAGACTGTCCATGACAGATAGCATATGCGCGATACAGGATCTGCAATGGAGGAAGCCGTGTTACGTTTGGGAAAGAAGTTGATTGTCTCATAAGTTTTTTAGTATTGCTTTCTTGAACATCCCTCGAAGACCTTTCTGGACAGGCTAGTCAGGCTGATGGGTCTATAAGTACTAGGAGTGTGCCGGTTCCCTTTTTAAATTAGAGGGATATGATGCCTCTCTTCCAGGATGAAGGGAATAGTCCAGCATCTAGACAATTTTGGGAGAGAATGGAATAGTACGGGGTAAGGAATGAGGCGGCTTCTTTTACCACGCGAGGGTGCATACCATCTGGTCCCATTGAACTAAAGGGATTCAGGGATTTGAGGAACGATTCGATCTCCCCTGGAAGAATAAGGAAATGTTCTAATGAATGCGGTGTATTAAGAGGGGGAAGATTGGGGTGGGAAGAGACAGGAGGGAGGGTTTTCGATCTCTCCTTATATGATTTATCAGTCATTCCTGTGCTTATCCTAGTGGCTAACCGTTGCACTCTCTCAATGCAACTGATATGTTTCCTCAAATAAGGCACCCAACCATGCCAGCAAAAACACAAATATAACGCGCAATCTTTCGCGTTCTGCTTCGCAAAAATATTGCGACAAATTTCTCGAATAAACCTCGAAATTGTATCAGATATTTGCGCGTTTTTTCCGTCATCTACGAAACGATCCCCTTTTATCCGTCAATTTCTTCACCCGTTTTTCTCTTCCCCGCGATAGTTATAATATACCTACTTTGCTTATTGCGAATAAAACATACGCTATTTACTTCCCACTTAATTACTCGGCCTACGGGTAAACCTTTCCATTTGATCCTATAAAATAATCGTTTGATTACTCAAGGCCTATCCCATTCCAATATATGCCGTCAAATAAAATTCTCAGGAATGTAGAACAACAAATGTATTATACAAGAACATAATAATTGTACAGTAATCAAATTCATCGATTCATCGCTGTCTGCTCGTAAACTTCCTCGGTATTGTTCTTCTTTCCTGCTATCAATTCACTGAATTGACAATTGCGAACGGCATCTGTGAAATGAAAATATAAAAGAATATTAGTATAAATCGGAGGTTCTAAAAAGGTATAATCGGGAGCTAATGTGAACCCTATATTCGATTTATCTAATGTAATAATATTAAACAATCCATTAGTTATGTGTGATAAATATCTTAAGCACAACGAAAATTACAGAGAAATAAGATTTTCAATGACACGGGGAACACAAGAGCAATTTTCAACACGAAATGTCTGTACATAAAAGGATATTAGCATTTGGACGTACCCATAATGGCGTATATTTTGCATGATGACGACAATACGCGATTTCAGCGGATACCACCCCAATTCAATCCAATGGTAATGAAGACAAAGGAATCTATTTGTATTTTATTCACTTACCAACCCCAGATCTCGTTCACGTTACAAGTAATGAGGTATTGCTTGACCTAAGATCTAAGATCTATAGATGGAAAGGTATGTGTGGACGTTGCCAGGGCTTATACAGTGCATTCTATACTTAACCTAGAAGACATTCGATCTACTCAGGAAACGTTGTCCAATTGGTCTCATCTAAACGATGTGGAATGGCCTCCGTTACCCAGTACAACTCTGAGCATACTTATTGGTTTGGACAGTCATGAGGCTCACTGAGTTTGGAGCAGATAAGGGAAGTTAAAGGTGATCCGTTTAAGGATCGAACTCCCTTTGGTTGGATGTTATGCAGCCATTTCGACAACCATCACAGATATAAAGGTAAATTGTATGTTAGTTGCATATCGTTGCATGACGTGGAGTAAAATCTACGAAAGTTTTGCGACGGTGATCTCATTAATAATAGTTCATCCGAGACAAAATCCTTTGCAGAAGAAGGAAGAGGTATCGATATGCTGAAAACTCCCTTGGAGATTAGGGAGGGACATTTATGCGTCGGTTTACCTTGGAAGAACGGTCCTCTGGCGGGAAGTTTAATCGAATTAGTGCCGTTAACGGTTTAATGGCTTTGCAAAAGTGATTTCTTTGCGACAATCATTTCCAAAGAAGATACTCACCTGTGATATTTCGGTATATCCAAAAAGGTTACGCAAAACCTGTGTTAGAAAGTTCAAACCCGGAGAAATTATGTTGGTATCTTCCCCATCACGAAGTTTTGAATTAATAATAATGGTATATTTCACGAAGCCCGTGAAGCATGCTTGTGCGCATGATCAAATGTACAATAATATAAAATTACAGTGGGGACAGTAAGTGATAGTACAGAGTTCAAGTATCCAATTTGCAAGGTGACATAGGAGGAACATAAATGTGCTGTTTTCCGTGAAAACGGAACACAAGATGGACAATGGTCATAATATGTAACACAGAGGGTGAATTGTTATAGACACGAGCAAATGAGAGTTTGTCTTATGGAAAGAAGAAGAAAAAGAAAAAAAAATTGGCAAGTCCCACAGATTGAGAAAGTCGTTCAGGAGAAAACCAGAAGAAACGAGTTCAGCAGCAAGCACATAGCGAAGATGAAACATGTGGGATATTGGAAAAAAAACGGCAATGGAGCTGGAGAGGAGCAGGTTTATACGAGGAGAGACGCACAATGGATTATAAATAAAGGGTTGCAAATGACCATACTGTTCGAAATTTTTCGGAACCAAGGAACGAGGGGCTTCAGGGCGTAACCGTGGACGGATTGTTTTTTATTATTTATATTATTCGAAAAAAACCGGATATGGTTCGGGTCGTCTTCGATTGTGCCGTAAGGTTTAACGGTGAATCGTTAGACGATAATTTATTACCTGGTCTAAACCTGGTGTCTAGTTTGGTTGGCGTCTTGCTAAGGTTTAGACAAGGACCTATACCCTTGTCGGCAGATATCGAGGATATGTTCCTGCACATGTGGATACCAGAAAGTGATCAGGGTGCACTTTGCTCCTTGTGGTACCCTTATAATGAAACAAGGAGAGACCCAGAATCAACAAGACTCACTGTGCATCCTGTTGGCGGTGTGTCGTCACCATTTTGTGCAAGATTTGCTTTGAAAAAGGTGGGTAATCTTTTCGAGCACGAGTATCCTTTTGACGTTTCCCAAACGATTCTGAATAGTTTTTACGTGGATGATTTTATGAAACCCATTATGGACGAGAATGAAGCTGTTTTTCTGGTTGAAGGCTTATGCAGTTTACTGAGCCAAGGCGGTTTAAAGCTAACAAAGTGATTAAGCAACAGTCGAGAAGTTTTATATCAAATTCCTGATAATTTGAGAAGTACGTCAGTGAAAAATATGAAAATCGAGGGTTTGCGGACGCAGTGAACTTTAGGTTTAACATGGATAGTAGAGCAGGATGTATTTGTGTATCGGTTTTAGGCGCCAGAACATCCACCTACTCGGAGAGTTCCATTATCTTGGCTTTCCTCTATATTTGATCCTTTAGGGTGAATAACACCTTATGATTTCCCGTTGAAAATCTTACTCCAGAAGTTGCGTAGAAAAGCCAAAGGGTGAGGCTAACTGTTGATTCCAGCCGTGATTAAAGAATGGCAATAGTCTATGGAGATTCTAAGTGGAATTCGTCAAATTCAAATGCCTAGATGGTATGCTCGTGCCGTAGAAGAGACCGGAGGTAAATTTGAGTTGCATACCTTCTGCGATGTGTCTGAACTCGGATGCGGAGCAGCGTGCTATTTACATTTTGTGCAGAATCGTAATCCAGCTTTGTGCGTACTGATAGTTGCTAAGTCTCGAGTTGCTCCTTTAAAAACCGTAAGCATACCTCGTTTGGAGCTGAATGCTGCTATGCTTGCGGTTGAATTAGCACAAATAGTAAAGAAGTAATTTGAGATGACGTTTGCTGATACAATCTACTGGACTGATTCTGCCATAGTTTTGCATTATTTGAGAAATAAGAGAAGTCAATTTTCGTGCCCCACTGAATTTCAAAGATCAAGGGTTGGACGACAGCTAATCAATGGAGGCACATCAGCGAAGAGGATAATTCTGCGGATCTCGCGTCCCGAGGAATGAGGAGCGGCAACAGATACAAACAGTTATGCTTTAAAGGCCCAGTCCTTTTACGCGAACGATGGCGAATGTCCATCGTTTTCAGCTAACGACTTGGAGTTGAAGTCTAAGGTTGTTATCAGTAAGTTGTGTCACTGTGATTGTCTGCTATATTTCGGAACGTTCTCCTATTGGCTTCAATTGCTACGATGCGTTGCGTGACTCCTAAGATATAAACGTTATTTACTTGTTTTTGCGCGAGACCTGGTGCTTGTGACTACTGAAGGTGTTCACAGAAGTTGTTAGCCGTTAGGAGGTTTTAGTGAGATTCATCCTAGTGAAGATGGATTAATAAGGGCAGTATCGGTTAGCACATCTCATGGGACTCTGCGACGTGATGTATGCAATTTATGTTGGTTAGAAGGTGATGAATGAAGGGTTCATTGTTATTTGTGCTATGGTTGTTTTTCGATGGTTATTCCCTGTAAGCATTTTTGTCATTAAGATTACTTAATATGTTTTGTTGATCATTTGTCTTGGTAAGAGTCACTTGTGCAACCTGCCTGACCATGCGTCTTTAAGACTAACATCATTTCATTGATAGATGAAACAGATGTCGTCTTGACAGTCAGTTCCCTTGTCGTCTGTTCATGGCCCGTTTAGTGGAATGTTTGAGTAGTCGAAAAACATTTGCAGGAATGTTGTGGATGATGACGGAGAATCAGCCTCATTTCAGAAAAAACATGATGGTGCACTTGCCATTGGGTTAGACCAGGGCACATACTCGATCTTTTTAAATCAAGCCCATATAATTGTTGGTCCACAATAATAAAAATGGCTTCTATATTGGGTGCGGTATTAATTTGGGGGCTCTCACTGAGCGAGTGTGGTAAATGCACGTGAAGCCGTTAGTTCATGCCACCTAGCTGTGAGGCGACCACATGCACCAAGATGGCTCAAACAAAAAGGGACCAGGTGTCGTATCACCCTATGGTGATGAGTAAAAAAAGCACACAAAAGGAGGTCACCCTTGGTTGCACTCAACACTTAAAGAGATTTAGTTCATTCGACAGCAATCATCCAACTCATGAAGTAATCAAATTTCTCTTTGGTTGTTAGAACGGGGTTTCATGGAGCTGACGAGAAAAAACATCCGATAGATGAAGGTATGTACAAGGAGGAAGCGCTGGTCGGGTGCGAATTATGGTACTACACGAGTCGACTCTTCTTAATTACAATGAATTTATTCCTAACAGGTATTTGTGCGCCGTGTGTACTTATTTCAGATGTGAATTTAAATTGTTTCCAAACAATTAAAGTTGTACTACTCATGTTTATTATGTTAAAGCCGAATGGATTTCCGGCGAGTAGTGTTACATTTTTTTCAATGAATTCCTCACAGAGCGAAAATGATTGTGGAGGCACTAGTTGCAATCTCTATGTAGCAGAGGGTATTCAGTGCAACAGGTGCGAAAAGTTGTACCATCAAAAATGCTCACTTTTGGCAAAAATAAGAGTGCCTCATACACATTCAGAAAAAGAACCTGAAGTTGATGTGTGATCACTGTGAGGCATTCGCGCTAAAGTGCTCACGATTGATTCGGGGCATGGTTGCTCCTGCGGGGTTAACCCCTAAGATACCGGAAGACAAAACAAATAGTCTGAAAACAAATAACGTTAAAGAGAGCACCGGTAGTAAACCGACTGGGTCGGGATGACTTAAGGAGGCCAGAATGCTAAAAAGAAAGCCAAAGCGTCTGGAGAGATTGCAGCATTTATTTCACGGATTGAAGTCGTTGAAAGAGAAGTATCCATGTGTTACGGTGCTTGAAGCACCGTAGATGATGACGAAAACGACATTTTAATGACTCAGATAGTTTTTTTGTGGGTGGCATTCTCTCTTCTCTTTTGTAATCTGGCCTTTGTTTATCTGTACCATTTATCATTATCCCCGTAAAACATGACGGTTTCGATTGTCGTTTGATTCAGCTCGGTTGAGCAATAACACTCTACTTAATTGTTTACCGTTTTACGGTCCGCCTACCGAGGATCACAGTCAGGTATGTATACGAAATTTATTGTATCACTGTGCATTTTTAGATAACGTATTAAATGTGATTCCACTATTGATCGGTGTTTGTTGTGTTCTAGTATCGTTGAACGTTTTGTTTATTCGTTCAGTTTGCGATAAATAACCGTACAAATTTCGGGATTACGAATTTACGAAGGTTAAACCAGTCTCGGGCTCACAAAAGCCCCCAGCTGCTGGAATAATAAGAACTTGCGTGCGAATGAACGCTCAGCAACAAAACTGACTATGAAGATACAAAGAGTGATTATGGTTCCGCCAAGTAGCTGTGCCCCTAAAATCGTAAAACAGCCTGAGATGTACCAACTATGATGTGCCACTAAACCCAATGCACCAAAGGAGGGCCATCGTCGTTCAAATACAAAGTAGCTCGAAAAGACTAGCATAAATGGTGCTGAGTGACGGCTAAATTTGACAGAAAAGAGCAAACCCAAGCGTGAGGATCCGAAGAATGACCCTCAGATAATCGTACCCACCTCGACAGCAAAAACGAGTTCAATTGTTCAGAGTCCTAGGTTGGCCAGCTGGGCAACGGTTCTTGCAACTACGCCGACGAAAAGGCTGCGGCTATCATTGCAAGAGGCACTAGTGAAAGATCAATTCCCGGCTCCCTCAGAAGAAGGAGCGAAGTACGATTTAAGCGTTGAGGACATTAGAACAAGAATGATAACATTAAATTGGATATAAAATTGATTCAGGGATCCCCCACCCGTAAAGCAAAACACTTGATCCAAAAAGAAGCGGCGTGAGCAAAATAAGGTTTAGGTCCAGCGATGTGGCTGTCTGATATACAAATGCCTACAGGCTCCGAGGCAAATGGGAAGAGCTAAAAACCAGGTCAGCGAACGCAGATGTCATTGCTGTTACTGAGGCTTGGCTCAAAAGTAAAGATATGGTCATTAGTTTATAGGAGATTACTGTATATAGACAGGATAGAGTCGACGGGAGGCAAGGGGATGGAGTCCTCCTAGCTGTGCGGACTATCTATCACCAATGAGAGTGGTCACTGCAGTTGGCTACTTAAAATATTCAGGTATGACAGAGAGATTCGATTATCCCAGTGTGTCATCACAATTGACCGAAATAATCGTGGCATTAGACAAAGTCCTTCACCCTGAATAAGTTCAAGGAACCGG
>UZAN01056205.1:3202-13807 GCA_900618425.1 Echinostoma caproni | reverse complement strand
TGTGCAAACTGAACTGAACTGAACTGAACTGACCTTGAGTTGGCGATTGTTTTAAAAATGTTCCGTCATATTTTGTTGCCTCCGCTATTGGCTCCAATATACGGCGACGGTCCTTTTGAGGGGTTTTGTTAGGTCTTTTGGAATGGTCAATATTCTAGGTGTAATGGCCTGTAGAAGTACTTGCAGTTCAGTACCTAGAGATGGAAAGTGGTCAGGCTCCGAGGCACCCAATTCCCCCATTCTCAATTCGGACCCCAATTCACCGGCATTATCCTTAAAGCCTTCTTCGAAAACTAATAAATGTTTCGTTTCTGACCCGAATACGGGCAACAAATCACCTTTGGAGAATCAGAAATCGACCACTAGTGTTGGACACAAAATCCCGGCTAAATGCCCTTCTGTCCCACAAAACGCCCACTCAGAGCAATCACAAATGGACAGATGTGCACAAATCAAAAAGAGCCTAACAGAAGGTGCGGACGTTTGCCTTTTTGAAACTTTTCCAGGTTCATCCCGAAATTCTCCCAACGAATATATTTGGCAGAGAATTGAATCGCTTATTGAGCATATGGTTTCTGAAGAAGATGGTATCCCGGTGCGGAACGTCAAAAGCCTCATGTCAACCATTCCAAGCACATTTACAGGTATGCGTTCATCTTAAAAAGGTTTGTATTAGCATTGTTTTTCGATGATATTCGTTGTCGTGTGACCGGGTAAAGTCTATAGTCACGAAGACCTAGTTTTCGCCAGTAAAAACCCGGAAATCTTGCCCATGGCGGTCCGCAGGCCTCACCAGGTTTGACGTATGTGTATATTTCACGTTCAGACTGCCAAACAAGTGTTTGGAGTGATGAATGTTTAATGCTGGGACTAGTTTCAGGAGTGAAAATCGATTAAAATGTTTGTGATAAACAGGATCGATGAAAACTGCGTTATTTGCATTACTTGTTCCCATTAATGATTATTACCTGCGGTCGTCAATTGGAGCGAGTAGTCGACCTCCATGGAATGCATTGGTTGGGGCATGTGTTACGCATGTCATGAAATAGGTTGCCGCGGCGAGCGATGTTTGCCGGGGCAGGGAGCGGTTGATAAAAGTCAAGGGTGGTCAAATTAAGACCTGGAATTGGGGTATGAAAACCCTAACCAGGATACTGGATCACATAGGTCCCGCTAGACTCCCTGGTTGGGGACCTCGGGATGATCGTAATCGGTGGTAAGATACATTGAGCGATTTGGCTGTCGCAAGTAGTGGCACTCATGCACCTACGCATTATTCTCTTTATATCAGTCTATCTTCCGCTTGACTCGACTTTCACTCCAATATTTATCCTTCTCTTGTGTCTAAATGGGCGGCCAAAAGACAACAACCCGAACCGGCGCACGAAAATGCATGGTTAATGGTTGTGAAAACTGAGAACTGTTTAATTCAAGCAGAGTTTAAATATACAATCAGTCTTTATGCATCGAAGAAATTTAAGTCTTTTATGATACCCTCAGCTTAAAATGACGGCTGCACTCGGTATTCAGCCTTTTTTAATCTCAAGTGTCTAGTTATATAACAGCTAATTGCTTGAGGAATTTTTCTAACCCAGTTGCAGAATTTCAGTTTTAGAGATTGTTCCATTCAATGACAATTTAAGCGTGATCACGGAATTGAGTAGGTGGCGTTCACCATGATCTACAACGCTTTTGGCTAAAAATGGCGCTAAGATAAAAGAGCACAATTGGCCATTCAGACTAGGTTGTTTATACATGACTTGATGCTTAATTAGTTGGCAGAACCGCATTCAAGAGAAACCCCGTAATAGATGGCTGTTTGTGAAGGGTCGAGTGTATGCTGCGGCAGTTCGGCCAGTTCTGCTATGCGCANACTGGACCATTAAGAAAACGGGATAAAGATAGACTGTCGGTGTTTGAACACCGCTGTCTGCGCAGCATTGCACGAATCTGGTGGGGTAGCCTTACGAGCATTGCTGAGGTAAGGCATAGTTTTGGGTAACTGCGGTCGCTCTCGGGAGCAAGTGATCGACCTCCATAGATTACGTTGGTTGGGGCATGTGTTACGCATGTCACTAAATAGGTTGCCGCGGCGAGCGATGTTCGCCGAGGCAGGTAATGGGCGGAATGAAGCCAATGGTGGTCAAGCCACTACTCGGAACGAGAGCATGAAAACTCTAACCAAGAGACTCGGTCATATAGATCCCGTTAGGCTCTTGGGATCATTGAAATCAATGATTAGAGACACTGAGTGATGTGGCTGAGTGTCATGCACTGGTATTCGTTCTTTCTGTTTTTCTATTGCTCATCCAAATGGGCAGCCAAAGGACAGCAACCCGGACCGGCTCACGAAAGTGCGTGTTTAATGGTTGTACAAACTAAACTGAACTGAAGTCATCGATCACCATTCTGATCGCTGAACTTGCAGAACAAAGCGCTCACCCCCCTCAGACGGGCTTCGGATGCTCTCGGTTATCCAACTTGCGCATCCAGGTCACATGCTAGCACTGTAATATCATAGTTGTGGCTCAATTCTATTAGTTGGCCCTAGAATTCATTGTTTTTAGAATTAGGGCTGCAGTTTTTTCGTATATATGCAAAAGTGATAAACCATCATTTTTTGGTGTTGCTTCCCTTTCGAACACTAGCTATACCCTGGAGCCTCATTGCCCACATGCGTCGATTGACGCTTACTCCACCTATAAGCGAGGCCTCAGCGTTATCGTTCAGTACGATTCCTACTCCACGCCGACCTAGTGAACGGACTTCATCGTCCCCTGATGTGTGAAGGAAAAACCTCGAGGACAGACCAGTTGCACTCAAGTGGCTTATACTACCAACATCCGCATCCCAAGCTAAAGTCACTCTACACTATATCCGATAAATGTACAAATTAAGGCACAGTTGTCGACATTGGACTTGCCAGCTGCCTGAAGTGTATATTTTTTAGTTGACGCCCTCCTCCTGTAGTGGAGTTTCCTCGGGAAAAGAATTATCTTAAAAGATGCAAGTAACAATTATCGTACAGCCGGAATGGTACTGTTTCCCTAGATGAACGTATAGAATTCTGAGCTCTTTCCTTAATTTGGCACAGCTCTTATTATTTCATAATTCAGTGTTCTTCAGTAAACCTGTTACATGCATCCAAATGGCAAGAAACAAAAAACCAAACCGAAGTACGTCTATCAACTACACTGCACGTGACCAAGTTTAAAAGACCCTTCAAGACTTGGAGGAACTCATCCGGTCTGTTTCTCCATGGGTTGAAAAAAGGGTATAGGGGAGCTGTTTTCAGGTGCTGCAACGAACCGAGGATTTAGTTCTTTGACGTTGAAACAAGAATTACCTTTTAGAACGTCAAACTTTCCTAGACAGTGTAATTCATTGCGTTGCTTTCAGCCCCCCCCCCCGTCTGCCTACAGAGCAGGTATTGTATCTATCGGAAGTGCGACGCTTCAACCCTCGGATACGAAGCATCCCCCCAAACTACCACCGGCTATATCACAGTGGCCCAACAGACAACTCAGCGCTACAAGGATTTGCATTTGCTATCCATCGTCATGCAACTAGCGCAATGATCGCCTAGGAACTCAGCTCCACTAGAATCTTGGTAGCGCGTTTTAGAGGCGACCCGAGATACCTGACGGTCGAGGTCGTAAACAACACCACTATAAGTTGACTCCACTATCAAAGACGGGTTTTGCCACCAGCTCTTATTTGTCGTCAACTGCACATCCAGACGCAACTTCCTCATTGCTGATGGTCGGAATGATTGCTTTAAATCGTCGGATGATATCCCCTATCACATCCTAGGGAGGTTTAGCCTTCGCTGTCGATTCGCGAACGGCACACGTACACTCATTTCTAACTAACCGGTTGATCATTTCCACCTTGCTTTCAGTATCCGAGGAGACTTTTTGGACTTGTTATTTAAACGACAGAAGAACAGCGCATCAGATTGGTTATTTTCTAGTTTCCTTGGTCGTGTCACTCGTTTGGTCGGTGACAATAACCTGAACAAAATAGGCCCAACGCCGAAACAATTTCAACAACAAAAATCCCAACACATCTGATCAACATGTACATGGCAAGCCAGTACAATTCATGCAGGTTTTCATGTACCTCGGTTCCGCCATCCACCTTAACGGCCAAGTCAAAGACGAAATCTATCTACAAGTGGGCGTCGTTAGGAGTGCTTTCCTAAAAAAGTAGCGAACACCTCGGACATCACCATTATCGTACAGCGAAATACAGTGAAGCGAACTTCACTGATCGCTGCCAAGCTCACAATGTACACAAATCAAGTGGTACGCATAAGATGGGGAGAGATTGGGCCTCATTGGAGGGCGGCAATGAAAAATAACCTCTATGGTCAACACACAGAGTACGCAATCGAACTGTGCATACATACCTTTTCAAGCATTCTGGCCTGATGAGAAATGATAACAAGAATGCCATTTCTGTCGGTTAGTCGCCATATCCATCAGTGCCTCCAACCAGCCAGTTGCAGTCTTTCGGACCCCAACCTAGAAGACGGGAGACACCGATTCTACCTAATCGCTCTGTGCATTTCTTCGTGCCTCGCCTCCACTTCATCTGTTGCACTCCACGTGGTTTCTTCCAACCTGGAGCCGCAACAGCGAATCGGGCACGGTGTGGTAGACGATGGCTAAGCATGCGCAGTACGTGTCCTAACCAGCGAAGCCGACTAATCTGGATTCGATGAGACAACGAATTCTCCATCGAATCATCACCAAATAAGCGACGACTTACCTTAGAGTTGCTTATACGCTCGCTCTATCCAACCAGCGCTAAACTACGTAAACATCGGCAGTTGAACACTTGTGGACGACAAATGTCTTCCACTCGCAAATTTAGGGTCTCGCAACCATAGAGCAGAGCTGACCGCACACTGGCGCAGTATACACGACATTTCAATTTCAACAAAACATCACGTCTCTGCGAAAAGATGTTTCAGTCCTGCGTAAGCTTCTCAAGCCTTGGAAATGCGGGAGGTTACTTCATTGACTATGCTACCGTCATTTGTAACGCAGCTACCTAATTAGGTGAAACACCACGGACAACGCAGTCAGCCTCCGACTGATTACCCATCGAGGAAATCTCGAACCATTGCTGTTCTATCACAAAGCTTTCTACATTACTACAATAATGTTGACTCCAATTGTTCTACCATTTTCCCCGACTTCCCCCTACGGAGCTCTTAAAGAAAGCTCTCTTCCTAACGCAGTGTTCTGGATGGTGCTGTCCACTTGATGGTCAGTTGAAGACTTGGCATCCAAGCTGGAATCACAATAGGCTTTCACTCAGCGCGACTTTGACGCCTAACGCCGCGCATGAACAGCCTTTACCAGAGACAACAGTGGGCTGACTCAGGTGTTAATAGTGTAAAAGTAAAGTAAGAACACATCTCTAGATGGTTCTTATTACCCTGCGGACATTTTGCTCAAGTATCTCACTTCTATGCTTACTGGAACATAATTATTCATACTTTCGCACTTGCCGGTCTTGTAGGCCTCCTCTTTGGGACCACAGAGCCGTCGAAGCTCAGAACCGAAAAACCTCTCGGTTTTACTATCAATAGTCTCAATGGGATAGATAAACGAAACTAATTTGTTAGTGTCCTGCAATAGATTATGTCGCAGCTGCGTTATCAGTCCGAATGCCTTAGCATAAGTTGCCATCCAAACACAACGGTCAGCTTTCTCCGCGTTGTATTTGCTGCCCTGTTTTCGGATTGCCTAAAACTATGTGGTGACTAAGCATAAAAATAAGCAAACTTAACTGTTACTTGCTATTGAAGTAAGTTGTGAGAAAACAGGTGGCCAATGCCAGTTTTATTGTCTTGAAATACACAATGTTTCAGCTGTTCATCACCTGTATACCCTCCGGTTAAGCAGAGCTGAATGCTACCAGGCGCGAATTGTGAATAGGGGGATACCCTCTGCTTGTCCATTAGAGCAAGGATGTTTAGGAGTAGTAAACAAATGTTTGCAGCCATTCTGAAACACTTTTCGTGGAGAAGTTTCAGGTTTCAGGTTGTACAACCATTAACCATGCACTATCGTGCGCCGGTTTTGGATGTTATCTTTCGACTGCCCATTTGGATGAACATTAGGAGAAAGACAGGAAAGGTTGAAAGTAGGATTGAAGAGAAAATTGAAAAGTTCAGTGGACTAATGATACAGAGAAATCGAGATGCACGAACGCCACTGTTTACGACACCCAGTCATATCACTTAGTATCTCTAACCGTAGGTTGCAATCATCCCGAGGTCCCCATCCAGAGAGCCTAAATGGGACCTATGTGACCCNGTTCTAACGAAATTCTCTGCTTGTCCATTAGAACAGGGATGTCTAGGAGTAGTAAACAAATGTTTGCAGCCATTCTGAAACACTTTTCGTGGAGAAGTTTCAGGTTTCAGGTTGTACAACCATTAACCATGCACTATCGTGCGCCGGTTTTGGATGTTATCTTTCGACTGCCCATTTGGATGAACATTAGGAGAAAGACAGGAAAGGTTGAAAGTAGGATTGAAGAGAAAATTGAAAAGTTCAGTGGACTAATGATACAGAGAAATCGAGATGCACGAACGCCACTGTTTACGACACCCAGTCATATCACTTAGTATCTCTAACCGTAGGTTGCAATCATCCCGAGGTCCCCATCCAGAGAGCCTAAATGGGACCTATGTGACCCAGATTCCTAGTTAGCGTTTTCATACCCTCATGCCAGGTCTTAGCTCGACCACCCTGGGCTTTATTCCACCCACTACCTGCCTCGGCAAACGCGGAGAAGTGACTGCCATTATCAGTAACAAGTACAGCAGGAATACCCTCCCGACTGAAAAGTTTACGCAAAGCATGAATAGTAAAATGTGATGAGAATGGCCTAGTGAAAAATACCTCTGGCCACTTTGAGGAGTCAGTGACAACAAGAGCATACATTCCATTGAGGAATGGACCACAATAATCAGCATGAACACGTTGCCAAGCCTCAGTTGAAACAGGTCACGGAACCCACTTGGATGGCAACTGCCGAGCTTTATGGCAGCCCTTTGCTTTGGAACGTGTCGGCATCCATGTTCAACCACCAACAAGTTAATCGAGCCAGTGACTTCATCTTTTCTATCCCAAGATGGTCGGAATGTAGGTCGTCGAGTACAGCTTTACGCAACGTCGGTGAAGTAACGACTGTGTCATTCAAACACAGTAATCCATTAGACGTAATTGAAAGTTCACCAAGCCTAGCATAGTTGTATGGAAATCTGGTCTGTGCATTCCAACCCTTCCGCAAATCAGCCGTCACAGCAGAGAAATAACGACGTGTGTCACGAATAAGTTCTTGGCGGCTCACAGGGAGAGGTTGTACTAGTAGTGAATCAGAAATGTCCTCTGGGTCCGAAGCGGGTTACGATTGACGCGAAATGTCATCCACGTGTCGGATGTATTTGGCACTGCAATGTTCAATTGTGTAATCATATGCACTAAGTAGGATACTCCAGCGCTGAACCATAGCTGCAGAGCTTCTGGAAATGAATTTCCCAGGATCGAAAATGAATTTCAAGGCCTCATGATCGGTAACGATCGTGAAACGATGACCGAAAAGGAACTTTTGGAGGCGCTTGACTGCCCAATATGCAGCTAAGGCTCCGCGATGAGTTTGAGCGTAGCCTCGTTCAGCTGCTGTTAACCGGCGAGACAAATAATTGGATGTCCATTCTGTTCAAGAATCGCACCAATTCCATCAGGTGATGCATCAGTAACAACAGTGGGTGAAGTACAGCATCAGTTTGCAGAAACTTCGGCAATTCACGTAAGCAGTGTTCATAAACATCAGTCCAAACATTTATCAGAAGAAGAAACAGGGGGGGGGGCTTTCTGACTGAAATTAGGGATAACTCTAGAGTAGTACTGTACGGCTCCTGTCAATGATCTGAGTTCGTGTATGTTCGACGGTGATTTGGCTTTTGTTAGAGGAAATAGACGGTTCGGGTCAGCTTCGTAACCTTTACCATCAACTAAGTATCCAAGACATTCAAAATGAGAGACAGAAAATAAACACTTCTTAGGATTAATAGCAACATTCTTATCAGAAAATCGACGAAAGAGTTCAAGCAATCGTGCGTCATGAGTGGACTTGTCAGGAGCGTGAACAATAATTTCATCTTGATATACTTCAGCACCAGATATCTCACTAGTAATGTCATTCATAACTTGTTGAATATGGCAGGAGAAATTGATAAGCCAAACTGCAGAAACTTGTATCTGTATAAACCAAAAGGGGTATTAATATTTATCAAAGTGGATGAGGTTTCGTTTCGGGATTTGGAGATAAGCATCTTTCAAGTCAATCTTGGAAAAGACCTTAGAACCAGTCAACTTATCCAGGATGTCCTCTGGTTCAACTGTTGTGCATGTCTGCTTTAGCAGTCTTGTATTTAAGGTGATTTGGTCGTCGCCACATATCCTGGGGGTCTTGCCATCCGACTTGAGTAGTGTGACGATTGGTGTACTCCATGCTGAAGACGCCACCTTCCCTATAATCCCTTTGGAACACAAGTTGTTCAATGCATTCATGACAGGTTCATAAAGGCCATAGGGAATAACTCGGCGTTTGAGAAAGACTGGATCGCTATTAGCTGGTAATTTCACTGGGGGGGATTTTCATACCACCACTGGCCGTTGAGCATTTAATAATCAAATCTTTCATTCCCTTTTCAGTATCCATAGAGATTAACACGAAAAGATTGACATTTAATGCTTGCATAGCTTTCAAGCCTTGTATGGAGGGGCCAGACTTGGTTACGATGAATATACAGGTAGCACTTTTAGAATGTTCATCACTGACTGAAATCTCACAAGAACCGACAACAGGCAATGAGTGTCCTGTGATGCCATTTATGGTGACAGTGGACGGCTGGAGGTTAGCATCTGGAGCAAACCGTTTTAAATGATGAACAGAAATTAGAGATTCCACACTACCAGGGTCCAAAATGAAATGAAGTGAGTTACCAGTAGAACTGAATAGTTGTTTACGAATGTGACCGGAATGGGAGGTAATTGCCAAACATAAAGAAGAAAAATGTTTGTCTATGTCACTCACTTCTGAGTCATTGGATTGAATTAAACGACAGGTTTTGGTACTGCGACACAGACTGAATACGACCAGTTTTGCCACACTTGTGACATGAAGTGTAATGAAATCGACATGTGAATCTGGAATAATGTTTGCCACAGGATGCACAATTGTCATAGGATTTATCCGAATATGTCACGTTGTGTGAGCTAGATTGTGTAACTGGTTTGAAACGTCCGGCTGTAGCATAAACTTTCGTGGATTTAGTTTTGAGTGAATTGAAAATGGTTGTAGATTCGATGGTCGACGGCATGGATGAAGTAGCGGCGCGAATGTCCTGATATTGTTCACAATGAGCCCGCACATCTTTGAAAGTGGTATTGGATAGCGTTAGGAGTTCATTTTGCAAACGGTATTGTTGATGCCAGCGATCAGCCGGTCTCTCAACTGCATGTCCAGTAAGTCTCCAAAATCACACTTAGAGGCTTGAATGAGCAAATTCAGGATGAATTCACGGATGCCCTGATTCAGATTGCGTACCATTGAATGAAGTTTTGTTCTGACTGAGGCTTCAAAGTTCGTTGGTTTCACATGCTGTAGAAGAAAGGATTTTAAATCCTCGTACGGTACGGAAACAAGTGGAGAGAGATAAGCCAAGTTTTTGATTAGTGTGCAAGCATTTTTTACCGGCAGCATTCAAAGAGAAAGCGGATTTCTTTTCCTCATCGGGCCTTGAACGAGTCAACCACCTAATCTCAAAACGTTCAAAATAATCTTCAATATCGCGTGCACTACAGTTAAGATCTAGGGATTCTGGTGGAGTAGAATTCATTGTTCAGTAGACCGGCTGCGACGCCAAATGTAGTATTGTGAATGGTATTCGAAATGTATCTCCGGAATTCGCGCATTTGATTCTGCTCGAGAAATTTTTAATTTATCTTCATGGACTATCTTAAAGTGTATCTCTGAAAATATGATATATATATACCGAAACCAAATTAATTGTTGGAGTCAACAGTTCTCACAATTTGGCATACGCAAGTTCAATGACCAAAATGAGTCCCGATCATGTGCATCTCAGAGCACTTGTCCAAGAGCATGCGTCTCGTACTTTGACTTCCATCCCCTACAGGTGTTTAGTTATGATCAACACATGTGTATCCATACATACACTTGAAACCGAAGGTCAGTATTTGGTGAGAAAAGGTATCCAGTCTTTTGTTGCAATTAGCTTGTGACCCGTTCCGGATAGTCAGTTTTACACAAAAGAACCGCTTGGTAGAAGGTAGTCATGACACTGTCTTCTGTATACACTGCTGCGGTTTGCACGGTCTTCCTGTACTGCTGCGGAACAAGGCCCCTTCCCATTGGGTATGATAGGCTGTGACCAACGACGATAGCGCATCAAAGGAGATAACCGCACGCATTTCCGAGGCTCGAGCAGTGTACACAGAACTTGAATACTTGTGGCGACGACATGACGTTTCACTGAAGTTGAAAAGTCGCGTA
>UZAN01056200.1:0-11377 GCA_900618425.1 Echinostoma caproni | reverse complement strand
TAAGTGAAATTTCAACCAGGCTATTTTAAGGGCGGGTTACATGAGCACGAAATCTCTGTGGCAGATGCCGAGGTGTGAACCAGTGATCGATTTGTCAATTGACACGTAAGTCCAGATTGCAAGGAAGTTTGTGATCAAGGGGGAGGGAGGGGTTGGCTAATGGAAGGACAACTGTGTTTCGGACAAAAATGGCAAGGACAGAATATGTGATGAAGTGGGTTAAGTTTAAAACGGTTTGTTGAGGGCTATCTGAGGGCTATCTCGAAGAAGGATATGTAAGTGAATTGAAACCAGCGGTTAAACTTTACTATGATCTTACGGTTGTCTGTGATACTTCGTTGGGATATGACTGGAAAGATTTACAACACAATTAGCGCCCGTCATCCAGTCGTGTAGTTTGTTCATAGAATAATGTACCCAATAAACTTTTTCAGCTCTAAGCTTGAGCAGAAATAATTGCACAAGAGAAAAAAATCAACGAATGAATCATGAAATAATCTCAATAGCTTGATGGTCTTAGCAAAGTCAATGAGAAAAGACTCTTTTAGAACCAAAAGAGGAACACAAATACTGTTCTTTTCGTTATGGCGATCAATTTTTGTTCCGATCATGCCGCCGAAAACGTGTTATCTCATTGAAGTCACAGACAAAGTTTTTGGAATATTCTCGTTGTTCATGAAAAAGACAATCGATTGCTTTTCGGTTATTCATTCTCACTGTTCTGAATTAATATATGATCAGAGGGTAGCAACAAAAGTGAAGATTACCAATGAGACTGGAGTATGAAGAGAGTTTGTAAAATTGTAACCAGTCGAACTGCTTTCGTAAATTTGTTATTCGGGCAAGTGGTCGGACCGTGATAACCTCAGAGTGCGCAAAATCCACTCTTCCGGGGCACAGTTCTATGTGGCGGATCCGAATTGCTACCGTTTTGACTGTACACAGCATTATTTGCATTAGTTTGGTGGGTAAATTCATTGGCCTCCTGTATAGTCGTTTAAATGACCATCTGATATATGCCAAAAGTCCCTTGTTGATCATATGTTCCACAACGAAGCCATGAGTGACTTTAGCAAATTATTTTTACCAACCGGGCCAAATGATCTTTTTGAATACGGTATGATCAGTGTTACATATCACGGAGGAGCCGGTGAAAGGAAAGACACAGATATTGTCGACAGTGTTATACTGAGGTTACTGTGGTCCGACGACATGACGTAATCAAACCTTTGTCAGGGGCTCAATTGAAAAGTGAGCAATTAACTAGTTTTGTCAACTTATAAAATATTTGTCTATTGGCTAATCAGAGTACATTATATAACTCAGAGAAACAAAGCAGGAAAATAGGCAAATTAGGTTTTCTAGTATGTGAACCAAAGGATTTGAGGGGTTGGGAGGCAAGTGTTTAAACACTGACAGCATATCTAGTGATACTCCCCGCGGAGTGTAAATTTTCGACCAGAATGTTAGGAGGGAGCACTTCGGATGTTTGGTCACGGGACGGTAAGAGATTTCACGAACCTTTACTTTGCGCATAGTGAGTTTTTTTTGGTTTCAATCACCAATGCCTCTGATGTAGATGAAAATCGGGCTTTGACATCCTTAGACCGACATCCCGTCATTGAATTGATTAGAAGGAATGATTCCTGCATATCCACAGTGTGACTCGTCTCGGCCAGATGTATATCAACCTTACTCGCACCCATCCTTATCGGTCATTGACCAAATCAAGCTGTGACGTAACTTGCGCCGATTTAATAACCCGGCCACCCTCTCAGACCCAATCTACTCTTATTATCGAACATTATTGTAGAATCTTGAGAGTGGGTAATCGAAAAGAGCCGATAGGTATCCCCATTGAATGAAAGCAAAAACTGTCAGATTAATTTGTAAAGGTACAAGCGAGTCAAGCTTAGGAATCACAAAGAAGCAGATTGACACATTCGGACTACCCTTAAAAATCACCCCGGTTCTTTGTCACATTACAACTTTACTCTGAACACAGAATGCTCCTTTATGGTTACTACAACACACATACACATCGTGGAAGGAAATCGGAGGCACGTATCATCCTACCAATAATCTTTGATCTTTTCCTGTGCGATTTTCATCCAGATTGAGTTTATCCAACACCGGAATCCGAACACCAAACGAGAAGCAGAAGTTGATGATAGATGATGCTCAGGTTCGGAGGCATACTATGGAAACGGTGCTCCCACACGATTAACCAAACACATGCACACAACTCGTCAATTTCACCTTTTCTGCTTATTGCATTTTGCTCATCTGACTGGTCTCTGTTGTGGTTTTAGCTAAATCAAATCCTTGTCTATTTCATGGTTTGTGACAGGATATACGGACAATAGTTTTAGGATTCGAAAACACTTAGGGCGGTCAAAATTTTAGCAGTAGCTGAGCTCTGCTGATAAAATGTGAATCCCCTTGCAGATATTTTGAGGGTAAGTATTGACAATATTTCGTGAGTTCGGGACAATGTGTGTGTGCTTGTGTGTGTGCAGACAGAAATAAATTCTTTCTAACGACCGCTGCTTATTCTTGTTCGAATTATCCAGCTTACTTGGTTAGGCAACACGTGGAAGATTTCTCGTTTCTTTTTTGTAGAAATGAGCAAAGTTTCTTTCTGGGTTTGAAACTGATTGATCACGAATGAAGAAATTATATTAGAATAGTGACAGTTAACTCGTGAATCACACACGGTACTGAAAATCTTTGAATGAACACGATATCTTATTTTTCGGTTTATGAACACCACTTGCATTGGCCAGCTTGATCAAGTGCCCAGCAGACACGAGTTTCATTATTATCAAAAGACCTTTGAAATAAGACATTAACCATCGTGGATACCTTTTTCAATGAAGGTTTACGAGATAGGCCTTCTTTTTCATTCATTCTCATTTGCACCGGTTCGTCCATCAAGATTCGGGAATCGATCTCAGGTTCCATGCGTTTCCGACCGTCTAGAAGTGATTGCGGGGATCGCCCCAATTCCGGTTCACTGATGCGCTGCTGTCGAGCCACGTGTAGTACTACACGATCTGGATAGCGCTGTAGCATACGCATAGCCTGTGTCAATGTGTGCCCCGCGTGCAACGCATTCCCGTTGATGGCTAAAATACGATCACCCGGAAACAGCAGGCCACTCGCCGCTCCGGGATCACCCGGATTTAGTGAATCGATAAAAACGGGTGCATTAGAAGCCTCATCAGTGCCACATATGATGATCCCCCAGGGACATTCGGCAGATTTTCGTTTCAGTGTTACACGTACCACACTGAAACCATCGTCTTGAGACATATCTGCCAACGGGGATACACAACAAATGTGAACATTGCGGTCACCAGGCTTGCATTAACTGTGAAAACGTATTCGTCACAATACTAATGGTCATAATGTGCAAAAGAACCACGCCCGGTACAGTTTATGGCTTCCCCATTAAAATAGTCATAAATTATATGTTCATAAAAAAGTTGTGCGAGATTTTCATGACCAAATAAACCCATGTCGTGTTTCAGCGAGGACAGGGGAATCTGTAAAAATTTATAAAAAAAACTATGGACGTATCCAGTTTTATTCAACCTAACGCGAGCAGAATTCAAATTATCAACTCATCTCATCACATCAGCAATATTAATCTTTGTGGTGGTAGAGTTGAAGATATCACAACTTTTACGTTCTACACTGTCGCATTTTGTGAGGATAAAAGATGTAAATCGCTTACAGCACTGAACAACTAGCTAATTTGAA
Organism: Echinostoma caproni; assembly: GCA_900618425.1. NCBI lineage: Eukaryota > Metazoa > Platyhelminthes > Trematoda > Plagiorchiida > Echinostomatidae > Echinostoma > Echinostoma caproni. The sequence continues at coordinate 7,612 of UZAN01056200.1, read as the reverse complement.
AAAAATATTTAGTAACCATGGCTAAGAATGTAAGAACCATTGCTATTGTGGGAACTGCGATGTAGCCCCCAACCACTCCGTTGTACTTTCAACCGATTCCGAAATGCGATTCGAATAGAAATGTGCTAGAAAAAAATGAATGCTTATCCTAGCTGGAACGGCCACAGAAGACTAAGCTGGCCAGCTAGTAAGTGATCTCAATAAGTTCAGAAATTCTACAATACATTTTTTCAGAAATAATCCCACAATTGGTTTATCACGAATTGACTTATTTGTTCAACAGTTTACATTCAGTAATTCAGGCATACTGCGGATCCTATCACAATCAAAACACAAAGTGCATGTATGTTTCACATAGTCAGGGATAAACAGCAATAGAAAGCCCTAGTTCCGGAGGCAAATTAAATTATCTTGCGCATATTGCAGTTTGGGAATGTCGAATGCTGTATCGCTGGTCGAACTTAGGCACACCGGATAGATTGGTAAAGAGTTCCATCCTTAGTTTATGCTTAATACCCTCACACTGCCAATCGTTGCAGACCTTTCGATCCACCCTTCGATCTTGTGACATGTCCCTTGCATCCTATTATCCCCGTGAGATCAATCCTGATTCGCTTTCTCTGACCTGAAGTTCCTGAAGTTCCCTCATGTCCCCCATTTTTGTGCATGTGTCTACTATCCAACGGGCTTGGCTTGCCTGTCAGTTGTATTTGACAGTCCTCAAATCTGACTGACTGAGCACGTCCCACAGTGGGTGAACACTTTTGTCAGCCAGTGAGGAACAGGTGTGGGGTTACCGACCAGCCTCATCCATTGCACCTCATTTGCTTGAGAAAGAGCATGGGTTCGATCGAACAACAGCAGTCTCGGTGATCCGATGCAACATCAATTCACGTTAAGTTCAGTTTGCTGAAAGAACCAAGATTCAGAGATGGACGCCTAATTTGTGCAAGCAGTTGCTGAGTTGTTCTTTAATTTGGCGTTGGCTTGATAAACCCCATGATAATTGTGCACTTATTATCGGTAATTTTATCAATTGGTTGCGGCCATTCATGTTATGTGATCTCTAATATGCACCCAAAGAGTTGCAGCGAAATATATCCGGATACAACTTAACCAACGTAAATCCGCTGTATTCTCTCTAAAATCGCCTAATCATTCAAGTGAACATGGTAACGCCCAAGGGGAATCGTAATCGATGACAGTCTTTGGGTCTGAATGGCTTTGATTGGATGTTCCTTCTTTTTAAGTTGTTTTTTGTTCATGTAAGACCTTTACCTTTCTAGGTGCACTTGCTTCCTAGGGTTTTCCTTCACGAAGTTTTATCTTTCTCTGACGTTTGATGTTTATTGATACTATTATCTTTCCAGTACAATTGAATTACCAACGATAGGGTTCCTCTTGTCTGAACTTGGGACCGTTTTCTACAGATCCTTCATTCACTGAATACCAGCCCCACACATTGGGGGGAGAGGATATGAAACGAAGGTATCGTGAGACCACCAATGCTCTAACAAAGCCCCTGTAGACTTTTGTCAACAGAATATGATCCTAGAATTGCTTGAAGTTTATAGTTTTACCAGAATGAAAGCGAATGAAGTAAGAGCGGATTGACGATTGGTTGGTAGTTAAGGAAAATGCGGCCCAAGCAACAAACAAAATAAGTGCATTGGCATATTCAAGAAAGGGGGTTAATTCTTTTTCTTGATGCTTTTTGATGCACGTTTTAGGGGTAAGTCAAACTGACGGACAAGGAAACCCTAGCAATGCGACAATACAATACAATACAACATAGTTTAATCGCTTTCGGTTGAATTCAGTCAATGAAGCACAAGCTTCCGCTGGACACGTACCTTCTGGACTGCTTATTAACCGACTTCTGGTGTCCAGTGAATCATGGGCACTAGTAAAACTTTGGATATCAGCCTGAATTGAAGTGGCATCTTGGAGCGGAAGCGTATTGTTGGATTTGCTGCTGACTGTCGCGGTTGTGGCTCTGGATTTCACACCGATTGTGGCAGCAGCTGAACCCATTCGGAGGTCATCTTGTCCGGATGAAGTTGAGCGATCTGTGTGGATATGGTTTTCCAGTTTCTCCGGAACCAGATGCGACTTAGCACCTTTCATGGGCACCAATTCACCGATAGGACCACTGGTACCACTTTTTGACAGGCTACTCAAAGGCTCTGCTCCCACAGGCACAGCCAATGGTCGTCCAAGTCCCGCTGGCTCTGACAGTGGATGAGATCGATCGTACGCTTCCCGAAACTCACCCACATCTACTTCCGGTTCACTTTTGTGTCTGGAAGTCACCGTGCTTGAGTGCGCCGAACCTGCTCGTCCCAGTTCGGACTCGGGAACCGAATCACTGCGCCCATAATGATTTCGTCGCCCGGTGAATCGACCGGTTGATGACTCCGGGCCGGAGCCAATTAGTGATGTGTCAGCAATCTTCTGAATCCGTAATGTGACAATCTCTTCCAACGGGGATTGAAGAAGTCGGATAGCTTCCGCTAAGCTACAGGATGATAAATAAACACCATTGACAGCAAGTAGAATATCACCGGGATTGATGGAACCGCTACGGCTTGCCACACTGCCAGGGATGACTTTGCTGATCAGTAGCGGCTGTCCATCCTGTTTGCTAATGGAAGCTGAAGTTTTATGAGGGAAAGAGATTTGAATTTGCTGGATTAGCACCCCACTTAAATGCATACTTTAGTATATTTTCCAACAAATATCGTCACTTCTCACAACTCATGTATATATTAGGCTTTTTGGCGTTGTTATATCATGGAAAAGTATTTTTCAGTGTTTCCACGGTGCTTTAGATAACTTAGGTTGGTTGATTTAATCATGAATTTAGTTGTATAAAGATCAAGGGGAAGATTAATTTAGAATATACGCAAAATAATTTCCTAAAACACAAAATTGCAATGATGCATTGGTGGAAAAAGAACAGTGTTGACAAAACGTTCCCAACAATTAAATGCACCAATTCAGTGTTCAGTGTTACCTGCGGTCCGTTTAGCTCGGAAGAACGGTATGTTCAATCTTTGCGCAGGCAAGCAGTGCGAAAATAGCAAATTCCAATTGTGGTCCAAAAACTCAACACCAAAAAACGAGATACGCACACGCGCACACGCACGTGGGTATCATGCTAGCCGACAACGCGTTATACCGAGTGGGGAGGGAAAGTAAGTCTGTGCGTCGATTTATAATCGTTTGGATGCCAGAAGTGACCTGCGTTTAGTTATCTTTCTTCTGTGCAAATTATGGTATCGTTAGGTGATGCCAGTTCGGAAAAACTAATTACGCAAGAGACCTGGCCTGGAAAAGACCTAAAACTGTCTCCATTTTATTCGCCATTGATTGAGGAAAACTTTATAATATCAATACAGTTTGTGGAACGGGGAGAAAGAACGTTTTAAGCAGATTTAACTTTGATATCGAACAAGTTGTTTATCTCCGGATTAGTGTCTACAAATATTGAAACTGTTGAAACTGAATCTGCTGAATGGATTAAATTAGGACCATTCGGTTAGTTAATGCTCCGACTCAGAAATTAGACATATCCGCAAGTGAGGTGAAAATGTACAGTCTCTACTGTTATATGCAAATTGCAGTTATTTGCGTCCACGCATTTCATATAATGGGTATAATTCTTAATCCGTTTTTGATCATCGTTTCTCCGTAATTTGCACAGTTTCTAAGGCATCATGCCTATCAAATCTGAGATATAAGCTATGAATAGGCGGTTTTTCAACGGGTTTTTGAATTCGATGTGCCGAACTAAAAGCAGATAACATATTTAGCCCCACGTTTGAAGCAGAACTGATAGCTAGCAGTTTAACAAATTCCATACTGAAGCACTTCATTGTCACGGAGGTCTAATGGTAAGTAACGAATAATTGCTTTTCAGATCAAAGCTAAAATCCTCTCGAATGAGACTTGGTAAAATGCATCGGTATGCAAAATAACCAATTCCGAAATACAACTTTTGTAGAGGCATAAAAATAACACACTCCGCATACGTTTTGTCACAAATTTCGTACACCTTACGGTGTAATTGTGAACGGTCCATTAAAAAGTGGCTAAACGTAGGTGATTGCGGTCCCGATCAGCAAGGAAGATAAACAGTACAACTTCGTTGTAAAATTAAATGAGGCTGTGTGGAAATTTCCATCGAAATTTGATTTTTTATAAGCCTACCCAAGCCCATCACACATCAAACACACATAGGCCGTGAAAATCGATTGCCTAAACTGTTTGTAGTGAGTTTTGAAGTCCGTGGAGAATTTAAAAATTTGGCAAATAGATGAACTATACAGCCCTTAAGATTACACCTCAAAAATGAGCTAATTCATAACACCTATAGCCCATCAGTTACTGGATAAAGTTTGTAAGTACAGTTTGGTTTCATCTAACTCACAAACCGGAAGTGGAACTATCACGTTGATTCACCTTTGGTCTCCAAAATAACAGCTTGTTCAAAACGGAGGTATATTGAATACATTTTCGACTCTACGCCAGTGGCAAAAATTGTCTCACAAAATTACAGGAATAATTTTGACTGCCGAGTTGCATATCGCATTCACCTCTGGATCTCCCCATCACCATTTCGATGGTTTTAATTTTCTAACTGGCAATTAATAGTTACAGCCTAGCCAATTTGAAAAGGCGTTGTGGTGTATAGCTTCTCGTCTTTCGGAAGTCAACCTGTAATTTCGAGGAACAAATTATCAGCGGTGCCCATTGTCGCTTTTCCCTGAGGCAAAACATTATCCAAAGGTACCGCCAAGCACGGATTGCAGGTGGCCCACGGGACAGAGTTTGCTCTCATTACCGATGGGTAGACTAATAAATCGAGCGTTTAGTCAAAGTGACTATCGATCTATCTGTATAACGTGGTAACACTTTAGTCAGGACATTGAGTCATGTATACCTTTATATGTTATGGCTTTATCATTGATCAAACCGTTGACACCTATAACTTTTTCATAATTGATTTACTGTTTGATACTAATAGTTACTGCACACACAAACTAACGTCACATGGAGTTGGGGCATTCCAAAATCGATTAGTGTCAGTCATTTAAAATTCATTACAGAGCCCTGAGTGCCGCTTTCTTCACTATCCTTTATAAAACACATCGAGCTCACATATTGTTCACGGTTATGATTTTCTGATTTGTCTTCCTAGTGGAGTGACCAAGGATGAATTCATAAAAAATCGGTTTTCGTAATTCACGTGAACTGAAGTTAGTGCCACCTGTTACCGGAGGTTGAAAATTGGTGTCCACAGATTTCATTCTCAGCAGAAATGATTGTGAAGTGGCGGTGTTTCGTTGGATTATATGCGTGTTCTTCAGCACGAACTATTTTTTTCGTTTGTTCCCGTTGTGTTCAACCTGCTTTGTCGTTAAACTATAATTTTTCAACTTCAGGTGAATCCATTATAACTTCAAGTGAATCCAACCAATCGCATTCAAATGGGAAATTCCAGAAGACGATTGGTGTTTCGGTCGTCAAATGTCACCGATTGGATCGGATCTGTCTAAACCTCGTCCAGTCCGAATGAAGTAACTTCTCCGTAAACAAAAACTGTACTTCTTGAGTGAGTTACCGAACGAGGATGAATGTTCCGATGGGGTGTGGTTCGCCGTTCTACCACAGCCCCCCTCCACACACACAACACACACACACACACACACACGTTCCACCCGGGAACGTATGTTCCTGATCGGTGATCGAGTGTGCGTCATAGGAACGAATGAACGAACCCGGAGTTAATTGACCTTTATCGGTCGGATAAGGAAACGAATTACGTCAAGATGGATCAATAAGTTGGTCACCATGCCAGACGTGAATGTGTGCATGATTCATTGCATGAGTGGAGTCTAAGCCCAATGAGTGAATTTCATTGAGGCCGAGTTTCTCTCAAATAAAACCGATTCATTTGAATCAAATGCGATTGCTTACGCATTTCTGATATTGAAATACACACTTCACCTTATACCTAACAAGGGTAACAATGGTGAAAGGAGTAACACTTTTTCACCTGAATGGCTGATTAATACATTCAATCCACACTGCCAATGGAAACAATCTGTTACCTGCGGCTTCTTCCTTGACTACTCAGCTTCATCGCATAAGTTCTTATCTTTATTGTATCACTAACCAACCCGTCGCATTTTTTCACGCACTGATTACATTTGTGCGACCTTTGTAGTTTATTGAATGAAACACGTGATGATTAGAATGAATTACAGTTATTCATGATCCAATAAGTGTTGATAACTCTGTACCGGGTGCTCCATGACTTATTAAGTAGAGGTCGGTAAAATATTCTACTCATGATTGACTCAATACTGAATGTCGTATTAGAGAAACGGTTCAGTGGTGCCTCGGATGTCACTTTGCAGTATATTTTCCGTATTTGTCTCCACGAAAGATTGTGTAAACGAGCTACCTATCATAAAGGTGGAAAGCAGTAACATTTTTTTTGCTCTGAACTGAATTGGGCGGTTTTATATACAGTTCACATTATTACTCAACTTCTCTGTAGTCACTGGCGTCTTCCGGAAACGTCGCTGTTACCACGGCCATAAGAGAGATTTCCCTATGTGACACCTTTTACACTCTTTCCATTTCCTCATTTACTGTCTTTGTCTCACATTTTCACACTTGTTTTATTCATTCTTGTCTAACGTTTCTCATATCGTGTCCAATTCCCACATGTTACCTGGCTTTGCCCTATCCATTCATCCTGATCCGATAGCTGATCAGACCGGAAAATGAAAAACGGTCTGATCAGCTGCTCGGTGGCGTAGTGGGTAGCACGCTTGCCTTCTGCCCATGAAGTCCCGGGTTCGATCCCCAATCGGGTCGATGGATTCGCACTGCTGATGAGACCCAACCAGGTCGAAACGGCTGTCTAGTGCTTCCGAGCTTTTCACTTCACACTTTATTTGCTATATACACGACGAATTCCCATTTGAAATTTTAATAAATTTCATGGTTAGTTCATTGTTTCAATCAATGAACGGTTTATCAGTGGAAGATATGAGTGAGAACGTTCGACCGCTGTTGAAGTCAATATACCGAGTACTTAAGAAATTTCGTAGAATTTTGAGCACATTTACAATTACAGTAGGCTGGTTTTTTATTTGACGTTTCCGGATAATTTTATACAGAAGCAGGCCCTCGGTAGATAGTGTTTTTCAGGACACGTGGTGATTAAAGACAAATCAATGCAGGTAGTTCGTACATTGATAAAACCGAACGATCATACAAAACCCGTGGACTAAGGTAGGTAGGTTAACATTTTGCATTGTTTTTGGGGTGGAGATGGTAAAAACTATCAATCACAGAAGTTTATCTTAGTTTTGTCAAAGTTATCAACAAAAGTTGGATTATTTTTCATTTCGGATAAAGGAGGAGTCAACATTGATCCCATGGCGAATGATTCTAGGGGACAAACTGACTGCAGTAGTTACCCCTATCATCTTATGCATGGCAAGTATATTGTGAAGTGTGTATTTCAATATCAGAAATGCGTAAGCAATCGCATTTGATTCAAATGAATCGGTTTTATTTGAGAGAAACTCGG
>UZAN01056196.1:0-13814 GCA_900618425.1 Echinostoma caproni | reverse complement strand
TCCTTTGATCATGCATCATTCGCATGTCTCTCGTTGTAAACCGAGAAATACATCATTATTATTAATAATACTAATAAAAAGCAATAGGCTTTTGGCATGAACGTTGCTTAATGAATCCATGCTGTGCCTCTGTCATGAGTAAGTTCCGCTCCAGATGTTTCAACAGGAGCGTTCTAACTATCTTTTCTAGTACGTTGTATAGCATGCTAGTTAACCTAACAGGTCCGTAGTTGTTACATCTGCCTTCTTACCGCCCTTGTGTATGGCTACCACCAAAGCTGTTTCCTAGCTCCCTTCAGCTAATGATGCTCTAGAAAGGCTGCAAATCGGCCCCGCAATTATATCAACAATCGGCTAGATAATCGCGGGGTTAATGCCGTCTGGTCGTGGAGCCTTGGATACCTTAAAACCGCCTAGTACCTCAGATACTTGATAGAGTGTTACCCGTAGTTCCTTTACTACGTCTGTTTTCGAGCGCTGGGAAGCACTTGACTCACCAGTGTCTAACCTTCGCACGCTGCTAAGGTAAGCGCAGAATGCATCAGCTTTACCCTAGTTTTCAGTTATAACCCTATTTCCCTCAAGTACCAATTGGCCTATTTCTTCTACGGTAGAGCCCTTTGACTTGACGTGCCCGTAGTAACTCTTTGAGTCCAGTTTTACTTTCTGGGCCAGCTTCATTTCGAACAACCTCTTTTCCTCTCAATAGGTTAACCACAGTATTTTTGTGGGCTGTGTAATTAACCCACGACCTGTGGGTGCCGGCTACTTGATAGGCCCGCCAGCTTCGGTTTTGGTGCCTAATGGCCCTGGCTACTGCAGCTCCCCATCATGGAGGTTTCCCTTGTGCCACCTATATCCTAATGAGACAAAGATGTCCTGGAGGTTGAGGGAGCTGTGCTTGATTAACAACCAGCATTCCTCGACGTCTGTGGTGTCTCGCTCGGGAAACTACTGCATTTGTTCGGTGTATTCCCGAAGCCTACTTATGTTCATTCTACCAAAAGCCCTATACATCCATACTCTGCGTACAGGTGAATTCGTCCGGATATCGACCCTGATGAGGAGGTGATCACTTTTTCCGATCGGTGGATATCCAGTGACACTAATTAGATTCTGTTTCTTTTTGAGCAAGATAAGGTCCAGTAGAGCTGCCATAGTGACTGTGATTGTACGAAAAATTGGAGCAATCCACAGGGACGCTTATTGTCCATATTTTCTTCACAATCAACTCTGACTTAAACTGTGATATTACATTGTTTTAATCCTGCTTGTTTTACTCAGCACGGTTTTCCGCTCAGGTGTATATATAAGCTGGGTCCTATTCAAACCCATGCAACACATGTGACACGCTTTCACTTTGCTTCTGCAATTATTTGCTTGCATTGTTTATTCGTCACATCGGCACACATTCTGTACTATCTAGTACCACGATACGCCAATAAAAGTCCACGACCACCACGAGCTTTTTTGTTTACCTCAAGGACGAGACACGCGCGCTATTTAAGATTCGTAAGAAGAATTATCGGCAGGCCGTCAACGTCAAATAGCTTCGATGATTCCTGCTGAGGTCTGAACTGCGTGCAGAATGCAACATGCTGAAAGAGTGTCATTGTAGGTATCCACTCTAAATAACTTTTCTCTTGACTATCTTGGGTGCATCTACGTACCGTCCAATCTACAGCAGTTAAAGTTATCAAGTTACCAGGTAAAGGTACCAACTATGTACGGCTTCGCTGATCCCTGAAGTAACACATCTAGTGCATCAGTCATTGCACGGTCATCGGCGATCTCAAGCCTGGGACACCGGTAGACGCACGCCAACGTAATTTTGTTGTCCAGTCACAGCAGAGTCACGGCACATAGTTGAACACTGTGTAGGTTCACCGAAACTTCACTAACCATGCGCACAATGTCCTTCCTTATAAGGTTGGCTGCTCCTCCTTCTGGAGCTAGAAGCCGATCCCGCCGATGGATGGCGAAGCTGTCTAACACTAAAGATTGGTTTCCGCCAGTCAGCCCGAAATGGCTCGGCAGGTGACTGTGCATCCTCGGTGCTCCAACCCCCTGTGTTCTAAGAACCCTGGGTACATCCGGGGCTATTTCGTACCTACCCCGTGTTTTGTGGAATATTCTCCCAGAGTTCGGCAGTGACTGATTTCTACTGGCTTTTTCGGCAAATTCCGCTACAAGTGGCCTGGCCTCTCGGGGTTTGCAGCTGTTCACAATTGTTTTTAGGTTGGGTGCCTAGCGTGTAGTCAGTCCCACATCAAAGCAGCCAACGCCTAAATAAGCTAAATAACGCAAATCATCCATGACTGATCAAAGCCCCTGAAACCATCAAAAGTGTTCTCACAGAAGACAACCGTGTCACTCTATGCTGCATATATATACTCTAACAGATGGTTTAATGTGTTGTTTCATCCGATCCGTTGCTGTGCCTTTTTCCATCTCTTCTCGTTCATCGATCCGCCACCGTCTCTCGTTCTTTTACTCTTCGATCGCTGCACGTCTAAACAATTCGACTTTTATGTGGTATAACGATTCATATTCTGTTCAAACTTCCATTGACTTGCTCCGTTGGAGCACTCTGCTATCTCCAACATTTTCCTCAGTGACCTTGTCCGCCTTGTGTTCCATTTGTATTGCAGCGTTCAATCCAGCTAAGCTCTTTTCATTACTTCTATGCATCAGTGCACCGTCACTATCAGTTATTTTTCTGTGCTGGTCTCGTACATATGGATGTGCTGTATATATAATCATGCTCGTGCATGCCTCACGGGGCTTCGTAAAATATACAATTATTTTTATTATTACTGTTTGTCCCCAACCATACTCCCACTCTATGGACCATCCTAAGTTTACATCTTTTCTTGCCAGCTATCCTCAGGATATCTAGCACCCTGCGCCTATCCATGCTTTCGTCTTTTTACCAGCAGCTCTTCTTTGTTGAGGTTGAAGTGTTTTATAAACCCCAGTTTGGCAGTCCTCGTTTGCTTTCAGTGACCCAAATCGGTCACGAATCTCCGTTATTTAACCTTCTAGGTCGTCGAGGATGTTTTCCTTGATCCCATTGGGTCTACTCGTGCCTTTGACAGCAGTTTCAACCCTAATAGTTTTAATAAAAGGCGTCCTGACTACGGGTGGTGCAGCAGAACCGACTGCTGTCTTAACCTTGCTGGTCGCCTTGCAACCCGGATGGTGGGGTCAGCATTGGCTTTCGCAACATCTGCGTACGCTTTCGGCGGATTCAGTTTTTCTCTCTTTGATGGGTCTAATAACCGATAACTTCTCCGCAGGTATGCCCTTGGAAGCGGTTTTACGCACTTCTCTTTTCGCTACGGTTAAGTACAATTTACAGATCCACTGCAACCCTGGATCTTTGCAGTACAGGGCATATCGTTCTGGTGTAATCCCAGAGCAATTAGCGTGAGCCCATTTCTCACAAACCTCACATTCTATGCCTTTCACTACCCACGTTCCACATGGCTCACTCAAGCATGAGAAGGTGGTTGTATGCATGTTACTATCGATAACAAGGTTAAGAGCAAGAGAATTCGGACCAAAAATACTTCAGATACGTGCAAAATCTGAAATAATTCAAGCTTCGTGTAAAGTAAAATTTGAAACGGTTAACCCTTTTCGAAGAACAGTTTACACCAGAAAACAGCGCAAAAACGATATAATCACACTTTTAGGAGTATAATACCAATGCGAAGTCACAATGCAGATGGTTTTACACAATAAAATCTTCAAAAATCACGGTTTAACCGGAGATCAAGATTTAAGCAATCATTTTGAACCTACCGCGAAGGTCATTTAGTTCATTTTGCACAGGACAGTAGTGGTCGAGAACAATCATGCGTCCAGATCGTTGTGTGGTCAGCTAATCGCATTGGCTCACAACACTGCTCGTCAATCGTCCGTTCTGCTTTTTTCTGAATGGCAGAATTTTTAGGTGCAGTATCACATCTACCAGATATATATAAATAAAATACATAGATATAGGAACAAACTCACTTTGTTCTTTCATCGCCTCTCAAGTGGCCAGCTCCGATAATATCACGTCCCAGGACAGAGCCTCTTGGGCAGCTTATGATATCCTTCGGTAGTCTGTTGCACAAAGGCACCACACGGTTCGTGAAGAACCTGGCCCTCAACTTCAACCTGAAGTGCTCTCGTTGCAGCTTAAGGCTATGATCTCTGGTGCCACAATCCGCAGCAGGAAAGAAGAAGCTGATTAGTTCCATGCCGGAAAACCCCTTCACTAACTTGGAGGCTTTAGACAAGTCGCCTCTGGTCCTTCGGCGTGACAGCGAGAAAAGTTTCAAGTCCTGCAGATGCTGCATTCATGAATCTGTGAAAATACTTCCTTTGAAGCCCAGCCATTTCATCTTGGTTCCACAGTTCGTAAGTTTCACGTTCCATTCACCTAACACCATCCGCCTCATACATACATAGATATTTGACGTTTCACCTTCTTTGTATATTTAAACATCGATCCTAATATCTGAATTTATTTGTTTTACTGCTTCATTGGTACCCTATTGTTTCAATCGCGACCTCACCGAACTGACTCGTTCGAGTGCAGCGTGACGGTGAGCATGCTATTCTTATCCAGACTCATTTTCTTCCGTTCAGATTTATTGAATTACGCTCACAGTAACATTCGGCTCTTGTTTTCAAGTTGTTTCTAGATCACTTTGAGGTTTGTACAAATTTTATTTGATTATTTGACCGTTTATTACTGTAGTATCGTAGAAATTTGCTGGATTGTTCGCTTTGCTGACGTTTTGGGGTCCGGTTTCGGCTACGCGTTGCTCGTTGATTTTTTCGGAAGGCACTGACGCTACGAATGGCTCTTTCGTGCCTGTCCAGTGACCATTATTGTTGCCAATCGTTGCACCCTCTCTACACACTCCATATCTTTGTGATAGTAGGGGGTCCAAGCTTGCACTCAGTATTCCAGCAGTGGATGCACCATTGCCTTGTACAGTGAAACGAAAACGTCTGCCTCCCTGCATGTGTCTGTGATCCGCTGTCTGAAAAGTAGTCCTATTGCATTATTTGCAGCCACCTAACATTGTCTAGTAGGCTGGAAGTCGTTTGTGACAATTTTCCCTAGGTCTTTGACCTCCGTCATATTTCGTAGCGCCGCGCTCCCGGTTGAGTCTATATTAGTAGTCAGTAGCACTTGACAAGATTCAGCGGTAAATTCCATCGAGCCGAGCAGCTGCGGACTGCATCTAATTCCTGGATTAAGTTCTCACCCGCTACCTTCACATTGTCCGCAAAGATGAAGCAGGGGTTTTGTAATTCTAGCGCGTGGTCGATGATGAAAAGAAGGAATAGCTGGAGGCCAAGAACAGAGCTTTGGGGCTGCCCGCTTGTAACCCTCTAATCTCGCTGTGTAGCTGACAACCCGTACAGCAAAGCTATGGTTGCTGAAAAATTTCTTCAACCGCTGACGTGCTGATCCGACTATTCTAAACGTTGGTAGTTTCTGATGAAGCAACGTGAGACTCACCGAGTCGAAAGCCTTGCTGAAGTCTTAGTAAGATACATCCACTGCCTTACTCTAATCTAAATGATGTGTAGTTTCGTCCAAGAAACTTAAGTAGATTGGTCAAGCACGACGTATTTATGGTAAACGCATGTTGTGCAGTAGATAGAAGTCTGTGAATCACCAGGTGCGCACGTATTTGTCCTCTAATCATAAGTTCCAAGTATTTTCACAGCATTGATGTTAGGCTGATCGGCCTGTAGTTTTCGGCCTTTTGTCTGGACCTCGATTTGTATACTGCCACAACGGTTGCCTTCCACCAGTCTTCGGACACTACCCCGGAGTTCAGTGGTGCTTTACACAATTCAGTGACAGGTCCTAGAATGACCTCGGCTAATGGATGGACGACAGCTGGGTGAATCTCATCAGGACCCGCCACCTTACAGTTGCACACGCTTCTGAGCTCAGTCCGTACCCCTTACGCCCTCACGATTAGCATCCGCAGATCGTTTTCACTGGTATTCACCAAAGGGTTCCGTACTCCATTACGGATGAAAGATAGACACTTTTGAAATAGTCCCTCAGCGTCTCAGCCCGGTCCTTGTCTGTACTAGCTATGTTACCGTTTGCCATCTTATAATAATAATAATAATAATAAATGTATATTTCACGGAGACCCGTGAAGCATGCATAGGCATGATCAAATGTACAACATAATCATCCATATATGATAAGCCGAAGAGGAAAATTTTGAAGGTTGCATTGTGCATAATTACAAATGGAACACAAAGTGGACAAGGTGTCAGAGAAAAAGGTTCGAGATGGCGGAATGCTCCAAAAGAGCAAGTCGGTGAAAGTAGGACGGACAACAAGAATCGTTATACCGGATGAATGATGGGATAATTAGAATTACGACAATCAGTGAGTAAAATAACAAGAGGCAGCCTGCAGATCGTTAGACGGGAATGGACGGAAGTGGGGGTCACTCAGAGTGTGCACGATGGGAAAGCAGCCCAGCCATTGGAAGATTTTATTGTATCTTGCTTCTGGTTTTTCAGTTATACACCGAATAAATTCACCACTGGATATCGTGTCAGTCTATGAAGAGACGCCTCTTTATTTTTCTCACAGCAGCAGATCGCTGGAAAGGAAGACAGAAACGCAAAACAGTCTACGTTTTTTCTTACAGCAGCAGATCTCTGGAAAGGAAGACAGAAACGCAAAACAGTCTAGGTTTTAACATAGCTGATGAGGGAGTGGGAGAGAAGGAAGCGTGCAAGTTATCGTGCAATTTGATTTAGAAGTTCCGGACAGTCAAGTAGACGACTACTAACTGGTATCTATAAAAGAGTCACCAAATATTGCCACTAGACACACTATGCAATGGCAAAAAGGCAAACTGAATAAATCAGATTTATCACTACGGCACAAAAAATGATTGGGCATGTAAAAAACGTATTCACCAGAAGAATATTCATTCCACTGACAAGCCATGAAGGTTGACCAGTGTACTGGATCTAGAATCTGTACTGATAAGAATTTTGTTTAGAAAGTGAACACAGCTGCCTGGTTAGCATGTGCCACGCAGTTGAGTCAAGTGATACAGGTGAGAACCATATTGAAAACATTTGAATTCTGAGGGAATAGGTCACAACACTGCTAGGAGTATGTACTAGAAGTAATTATGTTCCACAAATCCAGCTTTGAAACTGAATTCGTGTACTGATAATAATTCTGATTCCAATCTAGCAGCCCTTCCCAGAAGCAGTCCTCTGCTACAAGTGCCATAGAACACTGTCAACAGTGGACGTGGATGAGGCCTCTTGGGATCCTTTCAAAGTCCAATCCTGTGAGATGTACTATATTTTGTATCTGATGGCAGCCATGCAAGTCTAAAGGCGTTCATTACGTGCCTGTGGTTCATTTATCTTCTAACCTCAGCTTCATTCACCACCGGTTCGGCGCAGTTATACAACAGAAGTCTTCTGCTCCTTGCCAAACCCCCGTCGGTGATGACATTTGTCGCCATTTCCGTCTTCAAATCGTTTACTTCCTTCCTTAGTGCATCCAAGCTACCCTCAGGCTGCCTCTTCGTCGGCTTTGTCATTTTCCACTTGGTGTTCGCTTTGGGCTACTAAAAGCCGGTGCCCCATTACACTTTACGTTTCCCTGCGTCGAGAATTTGCGTCTTTTGACTGTGGCTGAAGGAAGCCTAGCAGCGAGCGGGCGCACCCTTCAGCAAACAAGATGCAGCGTTTGTACACCCCTTTTAGATTTTCGTGCTTAGTGTGCAGTTGGTAGTCCTGTTTGGTTAAGGCCGAACATTTCGGGTGGTAGCAATCCTGGCACCTATCGCACTGGATACCAGAAATCACAGTCTTTCCACAAGCCTTATAACCGCATGTGTTAGCGTCATACTGGCAAGTCATTATGCAAGTCCTTTCTTCAAGAATGAGAATGAGTATGCTTAACATAAAAATAAAACTTCCACCGATAGGTAAAAGCCTAACGTTATCCGTGAAAAACAAGTAGAATCACAATAAAGTGATACACGAACACGGAAAAAGCATTCTATGGTAAAACCACACTTGTCGGAGAGGAAAATTCTCCAAATAAAAATAATACGAACCCAAATTAACACTAAGATCCGCTAAATTTGTGAAATAACTCAGAATATTTCACTATTCATTGCAAATAAAATTGCAGGTAACAGAGTAGTTAAAAATTCAAACAACGTAGTAATTCACAAGGTTCAATTCAATTTGCATAGGACAGGAAATGGCTATGGCCAATCGAGCTTCCAGATTTCTTTCGATGGTATGCGCCGAGTCCGCATCCACTACTGTATCGAGTAACGTATCAGTCCTCCTGCTAACAAAGAAAGGAAAGGACAACTAATCTAACCTGCTCGGCGAGAGACGTTAAGGTAAGTGAGCGTTCAACAGGTGCCCTAATGAGAGAGCTAAATCACTAATTAACCCGGAAACTACTTCTTCCCACCTTCGATTTACGGCTAGTTTGAAGGCTTAAAATGAAGGTAGTTCCATTACCGCTTCTGTTAGTCGGTTCCACAGGCTTACTACACCATTACCGAAGAAGTGTGACCTTGGTACTATCCTGAATCGGGATTTTCTTAGTTTCTTACAGTGACCCCTAGTTATCGAATCAAGGTCTTATTGAATCAGGTTCTACGGGCCTATGCCTGATAAACCCTTCATTATTTTTAAGGTTTTGATGAGGTCACCCCGGAGTCTTCTCCTTTTCGGAGAAAAGAGCCCCAGGTCATGAAGTCTCTGATCATAAGACTTCCCTCTTTGATGTTTAATGATTCTCGTTGCGAGCCTCTGATCTCCCTCTAAGCAAGCAGCATCCTTTTTGAAGAAGAGTGTCTATGCTTGCACACATTACTCGAGATGGGGTCTGACTATGGTCTTCTACAGGGGCACGAACACCGATTTTCCGCAAGATTGTGCTGACCTCAATTTAAAGAGGTCTCCGTGAGATTTTGTGGCGGCTGCTGTGCACTGCTCGGCCCAGCGGAAATCCGAATTCACGAGGAAACCTAGGTCCTTAGCTCTACTTACTGATTCTATCATACACAACCCCTGGTCCTGCATCACTGTTAAGCTTTCGTCGGTCTGCCATAGCAACTGGCGTTTACCAGCATTCAGCGGCAAATCCCACCTAGCTGAGGACAGCAGCTATGTCTCTTTTGAGGTTCTCTCTTCCTTTCGATTCAACCACTTTGACGTCGTCGACGAAGAAAAAGGTGGGTGATCTCAATATGAAAAGGTCATTTACAAATAGTAAGAACAACAACGGACCGAGTACGGAGCCCCGGGGTACATCACTCGTGACGTGTGTTGTACGGGAGCTAAATCTTCTCAATTTTTGGCGGTGATGATCTTAGCTCCCGATTTCTTGGCATACCGTAATCTGTTCGGTTTACACTGCCGAACTAGCCAGCTAAGACATCTGCCCTACTCTGGTCATCCATAACGACCCCACCTGTAATTAATGGTCCTATAACCTCTCTCAGTGATCCCTTGGACTGATCATAGCTATAGTATTTCTTTGGTTTGACTTTGACACATTGGGCTAGCCGGAGCTTATGTTGCCTTTTGGATTCGTTTATTAGCTTAACCGCCTCATTTCTACAGATTCTATAACGAATCTACGCCTGTTGATTTCCGGAAACTCCAAAGCTCTTCCAGTACCTAGTTCGTTGTTTGATAGCTCTGGCTCTGGTTTCCCCCCACCACAACGACTTGTCGCTGCGTTGGCTGAATTTCAACGGAAACAATTCTTTTTGCAGATACACGAGGGCTTCCTAATTAACATCCGGTGATTTTCTACACCAGCTCCTTCCGGAGCATCTCTATCCAACTTCGATACCCTAGTTTTGAGATTCCCCAGATCCATATAGCCAAACTTTCTAATCAGCTTGGATGATCCTCAAGCTTGTGGCATGCACAATTCGATCGATACGATGGCATGGTCTCTTTCACCAAGAAGTGAGTGCGACCGTAGCGCCATGATGTCATTCTTGTGCGTAGTGATCACGAGATCTAGCAACGACGGAGCATTATACGACCTTCCTCTATTGCTTTCCTTAACAGGGTGCCACAAGGTATATTTTTGCAACCATTTGAGGCAATCCTCTTCTGCTAACTCCCGGGTGCATACCTCATACCTCCAACCTAAAAGTGGTAGATTGAAGTCACCAACAACAATTGCTTGTTAGTCTCTTTAACTATCCTCGTGAGAGCCCACAGAAGCTGAATTTCTTTTTCACGATTTGTAATTGGTGCACGGTAAACTCATACTGCGTTGACCGTTCCGTTCTTGAGTAGCAGAGTTACTGTGCACAATTGGACATTTCTCATGCATAATGTGGTCTCTGATCTTATGTGGTTTTTGCCCCTTCTAACGAGAATTGCCACTCCTCCTCCCGCACTTCCTTGCTCACGGTCCTGCCGATAGATGGAGAACGACTCTTAAGCTTACTGCAGTACATGATCCGTATTATTCAGTCAGGTTTCGATGATTGCAGCTACAGTGAATGTTTGTTTCTGGGCCATCCGAGCCAACTCTGCCCATTTATTCCCAAGGCTGCCTGCGTTGGTGTACAGCATGAACATACTGTCCTCCCTTTCAAGGCATCTTCCGTTGATCCTTCTTGGTTGGGCCTCGTGCGCAGCACTCGGGGAGATACCAAGTTTTTTCCACGGTACTTGTAACCTGCGGGTCTTTCTGATGAGCCCTCTCAGCTGGCGGCTTTTTGCTGAGCCTTGATGGAGTTTCAATGTCCTCGTTGTCAGGACGGTTACACAGGACTTACGGCTGTTGCCAATGCGTCCAGTTCCTTGCACCTGTGAATTCGGATGCGATCCCACAATGGCTCGATTACAGGAGAAGTTCTTGGCTCTTCTCTTTGGGTTTCTGGTTGGCAGTCAGACTGAGATGCAAACGAGGTGTTCAGTTCCAATCCAATCCAATCCAAATATCCAGGACCTGGAGGTCTCGGCTTTATGGTTAACATGATTCTGGCTCAACCTCGTTGGCAAACCGGTCGAGCTGTATGTTTATCCAGCTTACAGCCCGGTTGACAGTTCCGCGACCGTCCGAGGATGATAAATTTGGATAAGGTAGTTGTCGCGTCTGTTTTAGGCACGGCTGAAAAAGAGAGAAAACAAACTATCATCTCGACGTGTCGGTGAGACTTAGGTACACTTAAGCGTAAGCGTTCCTGCGTGCGCATTATGTGCATGCTCACCACGTTATGTCAAACGTGGGAGTGAGGAAAAGAAAAGGAGTCTATTTCTCTTATAATAATGGTATATTTCACGAAGCCCGTGAAGCATGCTAGTGTGCATGATTAAATGTGCAAAAAATGTAGAAATGACAGTGGGGACAAAAAGTAATAGTACAAAGTGTAAGAACGTAATTTCCAAACGGGTCCGAAAGGTATCGGTAATGTGCAACAAGGTGAAAGCGAGGCACAAAGCGGACAAGGTCATACGATGGAGCACTAGGGGTGATCAGATATTTGGAGAAAATCAGTAGAATCGTTTGTCTTATGAAAAACAATTGGAAAGACACAAAACTGGAAGTTGGAATATTCATTCAAGAGAAAATGAGCGGAAACGAGTTCGAAGAGTAGGTGGCGATGAAACGTTCATGATTTTGGAAGAAGCGCTGCAATCGAGCTGGAGAAGAGCAGAGTGATTCAGAAAGAGATGCTAAATGGCTTATAAATAAACGGTTTCAATTGTCGATACAGTAATAATTACTTCCGTGAACACGGAACAATGGGATTCGGGGCTTCACCGATAACGGATTGTTTGGTCTGTACTATTTTTATTATTTAGGCATAGGTCGCTTTGATGTGGGACTGACTACATGCTAAACACCTAACCTTAAAACACCATGTAGGTGAGGCAGGGTGCTTGTTCCTCTACTTGGTCCGGAATGCGGACGCATGTAGTCAAAGCGGTGGAGACAGCCGCGCCCAACAACCCTTTCGGGGGCCAAAGTGTCTATTATAGGTGTAGACTTCAAGCTTTCGGCAGGCCCAAACCAACTGAGTCTGAAACGAAATGGCGAAAGTCAGCAGTCTGGAGTAGAACCCAGCTGAGAAGGGATGAGGGGGAACACAGCATGTTACGTAAGAAAATACGGAAAGCGTAAAGGCAAGAGAGTATATACATTTTGATATATATTATATAAATGTGCACCGATAACACAGATCGTAACGATATACGTTGGAAAGCGTAAACTGTCCCCTGCTCACTTGTATCACCCAGTTGAGATGGATCGCACGGGTAGACATGGAGAGACGGACCGAAAACGGTGGGAAACATAGGCGGACACATAATGANATCTTGGTTGGTAGTCATCATTTGCCACCGAGGGGAAATGGATCAGACGAGTGGACATGCAAGGACGGACCGATTACTCTATAAATTATGGGTGACAAACTTAGTGTACGTTTCCACCTGAAAAGTTTGGGTTTCAATAATCAAGCTTCAAAGCTCGACTGGTGTACTGATTAGAACTTGGTAGATCACTTCTGAAACGGTCTCGGTCTGTACTCTATTTATTTCTACCTTAAGGGCTTGCACTGTGTTTAGTTGAACGAGTCTTTTGGGGAGGCGATTCCGGGATTTGATCACCCTGTTGATGAAGAAATGTTTCCTAACATTCAACCTACTTCTAGTACTTCGTAGGTAATAATCGTGACCTCTCAGTTCTCTCGTCCATCACAAAGGAAGGAGACCTAGATAGAGCTTTTTCGTTTGTCTTCAATCAGGTCTCTGCCTAAACGTCTACTGCGCATAGAGAAGAGATTTAGGTGCCGAAGCCGGTCCTTGTCGAATAGCCATTTGGTTTTACGAAACATTCTGATGGCTAACCGTTGCAATTTTTCTAATCTGTCCACGTCAATTAGTCCATAGGTAGCCCAAGCTTGGACGCAGTATTCTAGGTGGGGTCTAGCGATTATCCTATACAGAGGGATGTATATGTAGCGGCTCATCAACCGACAGTTTCGCAACGGCAGTTTTCTTTCCTTACCCTTTGCTTTACTCTAAGTTGCCCGATTGATCCTTTAGGCTGGATGTGATCATCAAATCACAGACCAAATGCACTTTCACCCTACGCTGGTGACTAGCATCAGGATACGTTCAGTTTCTAACCAGTCATGTATAATTGAGGACTATCAGGACATACTTACATAACCATGACATACTTATCAGAACCATCGCGGTTCAAATATCAAGTAGTGACTTAGCCTGTCGATCAGATCGATTAATCGCAAATGTTAGGCTACCGGTTATCTTATCTTAGTAACATAAGAATCCTTCTTCTCTACCGGGCACAACCAAGTGTCCCGTCGAGATTTAGCACGTATCACCATTTATTGGCGATATGGATCTCCTAGAGAAAGTTTCATCACTAGATATAGCAACTTAGAAAATTCAAGAGTTTTGCTGTAACAATTATCGTGCTTTTAATGAGCTCAAAAAGACCGCACCGACACAATTCCTCACGATGAGTTCTGTATCACACGCTTTCCTTGCATCGATTAGATCTATTTTCAGGTTTCCGTTGCCGTTGCTTAACTAACAGCCTAGGCCTAGCCAAACTTACTAACAACATTTTGGAGGTTTCAGAATATATCATTTCTACAATCCTCATTCTTGGTTCTTTTTCTTCTTGGGACGGATATCCAGAACGAACGTGAGCAAACATTAGTGACAGGTTCTGACGTACAATCACTACAAACACATCGGTTTCTCTTCTGGTTATT
>UZAN01056192.1:0-13820 GCA_900618425.1 Echinostoma caproni | reverse complement strand
GAAGCCGTAAGTATTCGGATTCACAAACCCCCCTTGTGCGCCCAGAAGAAATTTGTGCAAGCACTTAATCTCCCCTGGCTCACTTCAGTCATTTGAACAAATGTATAACTCATTGAATTAACAACATTCATTCCATCTGTTAAACTAGCGTTATCGATTTTAGTAGCTTAGCTGCAAATTTATCAGTGAAAATGTCTCAGTTGTTTCTCATGGGGAGTAACTTAATTGTTGGCTTATTCGAGTGATCTCAATATGCTGTGAATGCCGCAAGTTCAGTCAAAATTATCTTCATTTCCAAGCGACAAATAACCAATGCAGTTTGCCAAAGTTTCATCAACTGTATGTTTCTTTTCACCGCTATCATTGCATTTTCTGGCGTTACGGTAACACTCGTTCCCATAAACTGACCCAGCGTATTGGGGATAGCCAGTGTTAGCAACCGACGGACCAGGGAGAAAGAAATTGAAGTTTTTCTGCAAATACCAGTGAATGATTTGCCAACAACTAGCTCGTTCGCCATTGTGTTTCACTTGCAAAGTGTGACAACAATGTGTTCGACAATTTAGGTGATTGAATATATTATTCCCATAACGCTATTCTTGAACATATAGAAATCCCGGTTTATGGAAAACTAATCCGAATTAGACTCAATATTTGAAAAACAAAAACGTTCCTAACAGAACCGCTAAACCCGATAGTCTTAGTTTTTCTGTGCCATGTAAAAATAGTAAAACTCACTCCAGTTGTGTGTTAACTTGATCAATCAAATTTGCCATGTGTTCTCGAGCACGCTGTACCGCTTCGACTTCCTAGAAGGGATCGAAAAGGCAATAACCATTATGTCAACTCACCCGTACTAGCGGAATATGAAAGACAAGTTTTTGCAAACAACTTCCAATGAAATGCAATTTGAGTCCGTTACTTCACACCAGGATTCACGTCCAAGCAATCCAGCAGACCTCACAAAACCGAGTCGGGCGGTTCACGTGACATAACAACAATATGCACTATAACAGAACCAATGCAGAATGATGCACAGGCATGTAGACATTACTCTTCATTCCGTTGAATCTGATATCAGTCTCCATCCAACCCGCTGATGCAATATCTTCCCATATGAACTGCAATCGTTTCATCAATAATTATTGAAAGGTGTTGCTTGCTTGCCATTGTCTTCCGTCACATTTTTATGGTTGATCAATTTGTGTATGGTGATCGAAAAGTAGCAATAGACAATTGGTTTATGATTGTAGAAGCTCATCAGTGGAGTGCCCCAACTTTGTTTCCCTGTTACAGCAATCGAACCGCGGCCTCACTAGTAAATTCTGCTGGCAACCACACTTTCGTTCGATTATGCCTACCTGCTGTTACTGCTGATACCAGTTTAGATTAAGTGACCAGGTGACCTTTGCTTTTGGTTCCATTTGATATCATCTAGTACGGTATTCGCAAAGAGGAATTGTAGTTAGGCTCCCTGGATAAGGACCCGAGATCATGGTAACCGTTGGTTAAAGACACTGAGTGACGGCTGTTGTCGCTAACAGCGGCGCTTGTGCTTCTTCTCATTATTCTTCCAACTCCAGTCTATATTATTGCTCTATCTTTATTTAGACTCTACTTTCAGCACTCCAATCTTCATTGTGCTCTTTTATCCAAATGGGCAACCAAAAGACAGCAACCAAAGCCGATACATGAAAATGCATGATTAATGGTTGTGAAAACTGAAACTGAACTGAACTGTGGTGACCCAACACGACATGATTTCCGTCAAAGAGATACGTAATACCGTTTATTATTCCAAAATACCCTCAAAATATAGGAAGAACAAGAAAGCTGACTGACTTATACATCAGTTTGACTTGTCTGCGTAAACAAACCACTGTTTTCGGTATTCTTCCTGCGTCTTGGAGTAGCGTAGCTCTGAAGGCCTACCAAGCATTGAGCAGCTGAACCTGCAGGTCAGTCCGCTGTAGATCGAGGAGTAGGTGAGTGGTTTGATTCGGGGTAACACACCGAAATAAGTGATGCACATAGCTATTTGGCATCAATGCTCAATACTGGTGGCCGTGATATAAATTCCCTGTTAAAGAATCTCTTGATTTTCGAAGTCTCTACAACGTTACTTTATGGAGCATGTGATGACGACTGATTCCCTAAGCGCGACGTTCGCTGCACCTCAGTGTCGTTCGTAAATTCATTACCAAACACCATTCTTTTTACATTTATCAGGTCTGGTCGATCGCAGATTTGCATATACGTGTCTCGTTGTCTGCGCCGGAGTTAACATTCAAAGTGGTTATTTTACCTTAGTAGATATATATACATTAAGGCGATCAGTTACAATTAGTCCACCATTCGATGTATCCGTCCAACGATCCGGCAATTTGATATTCCAAGGTATTTGCAAAGTAGCACTGACAGGAATCAATGGCTGAACCCTTAGGTGAGTATGCGGCACCTGATGTCGCACCTCATGGTAATCAACGTGGGTGAGTGCTTGAAGGATAAACAGCCTACTACCCGCTGTACATATGCCATGTGTGGAACCTGTTCATTCCACTACAACCCAGGTTTCGTACTGTATCTTGAACTGTTTCGTAGTTATGACAGTGATCACCGGCTCGATTGGGCATCAAGGTGTATTGGGTACGTTGGACGTTTGATAAAATCCAAAGGGTTTGGGATCCGATGAACTGGATACCGGCCCCAATGGATTGTGGTTTTCACACACCAACTGCCTTGCTGAGAAGGCTTTGGCTAGGCGAAGGCTCCGGTTATGAATTCCTTAAGAAAATTCAACTGTCTTGGATTGGGAAACATGGTAGTATTCCATCCACAAACAAGTCCTAGAAGTTTCTCTTTTTTATAAAGATTACTGTACTCAGATTTGTTGGGCCCAATTTCTGGATTCAGACGCGTGTAAAATATATATAAAGATATATACATATAAATATAATTAAAAGCATTAGACTTTTCATCATCACATCTTCCCAAATGCATTGGTTGTCCAAGAAAACTCAAAGGCCAGGATCTTGACTGTGGGTTCTCGATAACTCAAGTCCCTATTCTGTAAAAGAAACGCAACAGAATTGTAAATCTAAATCGCCGGTTGACGACTGCCATACTGGCTGGAGTCCACCTGATGCGCATACAACAACTAGAAGGAATTCCGGGTGCTGGGCCTTAATATTTATTATAATAATAGTTGTGCTTCAGTCCAACTGGTTCATTTAGTTTGACATTCTATCGAAACAATAGTCTCGAATAGGGGAGTTTTGCAAAGAATTCAACCTAAAATTACGCTGTATTTTACCTATAGAAAGGTAGTATACCTTATAGTATAATATATATGGAGAATAACACGTAACCACAAACTCCACAAAATCATTATGTTTTTTGAGCCTCACCGGTTAAATGAAGTATGGTTGAATGAAAAGTCGTTTGAAATTGAATTTTACCAGAACAAAATAGAGGATAATCTGGATCAGGAAAGGCCATGAAATTACTAATATATTTTAGCTGCCATTTTACTAGAGAGCAAAAACAATACATGTAAGGCTAACTGTCAAATCAATACCCTTGTCTACTAGACATTTACAGGCAACTATTTCACTTCGCATCATAAAGAACTCTGTGAGGTGTTAGAAATACCGCACGATCTATTAGCCTAGAGAGTAAATCTCGAGGGACCCTAGAAAAGCTGGATATTTTTAACGATTGGTTGTCAATTTTTATCCGTTTCAAACCTATTGGTATTTCGAATTCAGTGCACTGAGGGTAATGCATGTTGGGTTTTATCTCGCTTTTCTCAAGAATACCGCTTCAGCTGCAGCGTTACATAAAAACTATTGGAAAAAATATGATGTTATCAGCTAATGCACACCTATGACACTTGTCGACCAAACAGTGAATTATCGCAGATTTGACTTTATTACGGGCCTGCAAGAACCAAGACAGAACAAACCAATCACATCAGAGCTTAGTGTTTTATACCAACACCGAGTTCAGTTTATTTCTAGGTCGTTTCGTAGCATTTGTGACCCTTAAAATGAAAGTATAAAATTTCATATTATTGAATGGGTGTGATGCCGATGACATCAAACCGCGTTACATCAATCCAATTAACCTAATTTAATTTGTGAGTAATGGAGGATTTGATTCAATTTCATAGAAGGAATTCGTCTTGCATACAGTAAATGAAGCGTGAACTGCAAAGCTAGGAAGCACTGTACAGCTTTCCAGTTCGCGCCTCATTTACTTTATACACGAGTCCCTTCTATGATATTGAATCAAACCCTCTATTACTCACATGAAACAAGTAGTCAAGTGGTGAATGTTTCCGACTGAATCATAACCCCGCAGGCTAATGCTAATATGACCAAGGCGCAATGCCCGCAACAAGCTCGCAAAGATTGGTTGTGCTATATCGTGTAAATGGAAACTGAAAAACGGTCTATTTCACCATTCCGGTTATAAGCTTTTGCAGGATTCGACAAATTTGGGATTTGAGGAACGATGAAGGTGATATTGCTCGTTCAATCAAACTGTCCTAAGACATTCAGAAAATAAATTTTTCTAACCTTTAAATGTTGGTTTTCAAAACTTTTACTCTGAATTTATTTGTTCGTTTTTCATCGTTCATCTGTTTAGATTTCCTGTAGTGTCTGTTTTATTTACGTTTGATATTCTACTGACATAATTCCCCAATGGGAAGAAAGACCTTTGAAAACACTCATCAGCTGCTTTATCCTCCGTATCATTGGTTATATAATGAAATTGTGATGCTTGGAACGCCGGTATGATGGGTCGTGAGTTGTAGCAGTTCTCCCTATGTTAAAAGTATTAAAAATAAATGTCTTTTTACTTCCTTTTTCTATTTATTGCATATACGAATGTACAGTAAACTTTCAAGAACGGGGCTGCGGCCATACAAAGGCTGCCTGGGGATAATACAGACGGGCGGCGATGGAGCGGTTTGAACCCGTAACACCGAAGTTACTCTTAATAACTTCATTGCTTATATACACCCCAAAATTACCCGCCGTGCACAAATTCACTCCTCTCATCTAATGGTAACCTGCGTCCCTTAGATAGAGTTAACCGTATTGGCAACCCACTTTGACCTGTATTGGTAATTAAGACGCTGGCACTACATGATGCTTAGGATTTAAAAAATCTACAAAGGTACATCAGTGAGGAACATAATGAAAATGCCTCCTGAACACATCTCACGATACGGTTGGACATCTAAGAGCATAGCGGGAAGAGCAGTCCTATTCCAGTCCCATTAAGGATGGTTCTAACCGAGTCCTATTGGTTTGTTTAAAGTAACAATTTTATGTCCGGTTTTGTGAGCGATATCAACCATAGCTCGGCATATGTAAGGTATCCCGAAGAATCAAATAAACCGACCTAATTGCATGTTTCCTTTTTCCTTGTCTTGTGAACCCAAGGGATTGCCCCCAGCAGGAGAACACGGATAATGCCAGCAAATAGTAGAATAGAGACACCCGAGGCGTTGTTGTTTTGTTTGATATCCCCCTGTACTCGTTCTCCTGACTTGACGCTCCCAGACGAGTGACCCGAGTTTCCGTCCTGCCTCAGGCTACCCTTTTGTATGTAAAATAGCACCCATTGGATTGCCGTAATGAACGCATCAACTCACTTTATGAAATTCTTATTCCTCACAAAATCCAATAGCAATTAGGAATTATCCTAATTGCTGTTGGATTTTGTGAGCATGCTCGCGGTGATGGATTTCTGTGAGATGGACGCGTAAACGTAAATTCATTGTGTTATTACCAATAACCAGTTTATCAGGATCCCGTTGCTGTCTATCACTGTCCGAACTGTGACCTGTGCTAGCAATCTATCCGTCTCTACGAAATCCTATACGTCGTACACACACAAAATTCTTCCACATGATCCGTAAGATGACGTATTCAAGCCAGTGTATCAGCTCTTGTTCCTTCAACTCTTGTTCCGGAATCGGTATATTATGTGAATATAACGAAATTGGCTCAGTCAGACAATTTGAATTCACGCCAATCTGAAGAATGTTCTCTCACAGTACCGGAAGTGTTTTCCATTGCAGAGAAAGTGCAATCTGTTAACACGAGTAAGTGTGAGATACAATCATGTGAGTTCAGTTGCTGGAAGAGAACTCAAAGTACCCCAACGTTGGGTGAAGCATAGTATCTTAATATGTAGGACATACCTTCGTGCGTATTGCTGTATCGCTGCTAACATTAAACTGATAACAACTAGCAAAATGAGTCCATTTTTATCGCCAAAACGGTTGCCGGTAAATCCAATAAACCATATGATCATCTTATCATACCAGGATTGCACTTAAGAAAACCTTTCCGGATGAAATATATATCTAAGTGCTTGAACGTATGGAACGTTGGACACGAATAACCGAGCCGAAGCTGAATTGGGGAAAATTCAACAAAAGCATTACTTGCACACTGCAGCCAAAATTATCTTATAGTGAGTAAGATAATGTGAAACCAAAACAACATCGCCAATCGTAACGGACGACATTACACATGAACACAAAAAGCGAGAGAGGGTAGATGAGAAAACCTGTTTCATCGAGTCAACACAATTCACTCGAACTAACTAACTCGTCACGGCGAACGGGATGACCGTACGGAGTTTTTAGGTATAAACAATACTCGTCGACCAGATGCGTCAGCTAAAAAATCTGTTTTCCAAAAAGAACGCAATACTTTCCTTTCACGAGTTTCGTCTCCATGTGACAAAAAATTGGCCTTGTTCGCACGCTATTTCATCGCGCTCGTGAAATATGCACAGAGAACTCTTTAAACGATGAAATTTACCTCATAAATGAAGTAAATGGATATCCAGTTGCATTCATCACCAAGAAAAGTAACACCCAAAAGTATAAAACTCAATAACTGTCCCAAAAATAAAAACTTTTTTAAGTTAGTATACCAAGGCGATGACGTGAGTGAAGTAGTCACCAAGCAGTTGAACTCCACCATCAAGCGAGTCTATTACGAGTTGACCCAGTCATTGTCTCCATTACCACACGGATACCAGCGACATATGTGAAAGAACTGTTACCCTCTTCCGCCAAGTCAAATTGTATTTACCAATTCAAGTGGAATTGCTCGGTCATCTGTATAAGCATGACAGAGAGGCAGTTACGTCACCGAAAGGCCCAGCACATCCCGATGTGGATTAAAAAAGCGAAGGACGACAAGTTTGTACATGGTACGCTTTCGAATGGTCAAAAAAGACTTACATCTTTGACAACACAACAACTATTCGAACCCAAGCATGAACACCGTCTACGCTTTGTACGCGCATGCTCTACCAGCTGAGCTACGAGACCACATCGATAGCACTGATCCTTTCACATTTGAATTTACCCATCCAACTTACAGAGGAATATGACATCCACCAATTTACATGTAAGCTGACTGCCCCCACAGGTTTTCCTCAGGATTCACCGGATTCCACCGAATGAGCTTCTAAGACAAAGTTCATTGTTCAAATTGTTGTTTGGCAGATTTGAAGTTTGTATGTCGATTGTGAAAAGTTCAGTAGCCTCGGTGGGATTGGAACCCACGCATGGACGCCGCCTACGCTTTGTACGCGCATGCTCTACCAGCTGAGCTACGAGGCCACACCGATAGCACTGATCTTTTCACATTCCAATTTACTCATCCAACTGACAGAGGCATGTGGCATCCACCAGTTCGCATGTAAGCTGACTGCCCCGACAGGTTTTCCTTACAATTCACCGGACTCCACCGAATGAGCTTCTAAGACAAGGTGAATTGTTCAAATAGTTGTTTGCCACATTTGAAGTTTGTATGTGGATTGTGAAAAGTTCAGTAGCCTCGGTGGGATTGGAACCGACGCATGGACGCCGCCTACGCTTTGTACGCGCATGCTCTACCAGCTGAGCTACGAGGCCACACCGATAGCACTGATCTTTTCACATTCCAATTTACCCATCCAACTGACAGAGGCATGTGGCATCCACCAGTTCGCATGTAAGCTGACTGCCCCCACAGGTTCTCCTTAGAATTCACCGGACTCCACCGAATGAACATCGAAGACAAGGTTCATTGTGCAAATGGATGTTAGGCAGATGCTTGGGTTCGAATGCTACCGAGGATACTGAACTTTTCATAATCGCCATACAAACTTCAAATCTGTCAAACATCCATTTGCACAACACCTATATAGCATTGTGTCACTCCAACCCACGGATTTCAGGCCATCGACAACAAAACAGACAGATAGACAGACAGACAGACTGACACGCACACACACGCATATATATATATATATATATATATATATATATATATATATATATATATANTACAGTGGTCACCCGATGTTGCAAACAAGGTTATTGTGACGAAATTACACTTCCTGGGTACAAGTATATGAATGAACTGACAAAGGATTACAGGATACGCATGCCTGACCAGCGACAAGAACCGCGAAACAGGTCGTGTGCTTCCAGGGAAATTTTGTTCAGTCATTCCCATACTACTTATTATCAAACATAGTCATTCATACTCTACTACCCGGTCTATGCAAACAACGTGAATGGTTAGTCACATTAGCCTTACGTTGGTGATTTACCCCTACCCTCCCTCGTTGTCTTCGTGTTGTTGTGTCGCGTTGTCCGTTATGATTACCGATATTGTCTTCGTCTCACATTTATTGTCTAAATTACTATTAAAATCACTTTACTTACAAAATTCACGTGTACAGATGCAGCGAAATGACCATGAATACATCGTGTTTCTGACCTCTCAATTCAAATGTGTGACCGGGAATCAGTGTTTTGAAACCAAATTCCCAATGGTGTGTTCGAATTCCGATTGATTCACGCCTGATGCTCACATTGCAATGTCTCTCAATGAAAATTTGAATTTTATTAAGTTGGGAGTGTGAGTGTATGCGGTGTCTTACGTTTCCATATACTTTTATATGTCATCATTATACAGCTTGTTTTAATATGCACAGTAATCATTAACACAGTACAAAACTCTGTTCATGACTACACACGTGTTTGTTCTTCGAGTGTTGCTGAAGCATTACGCGTACACCATCAGTTATCGTCAAGCGGTCCGCTAATTGTCACAGCAGTCCTTCTCAGCTCCACCACTCAATATGAACCGGAATCACACTTTCGAGGAACAGAATTCATTAACCAACCGGACAATTTTCCTGTACTTTTCATTTCATTATTATTTGTACATGTAGTATCATTTCCACCACAAGTAAAACGGTTATGTTCAGTACGCCAGGAAATCAGTCTTTGCTATTTTCAGGGATTCCTATTGCAATTGAACAGTTTGGTTGGGTACAGTATACCATGGTAAGACCCTGCAGGGTCTAAGTGACGAATTGACACTAGCGAATAGAGATAAGCGGGATAAATATTAGAGTAGCGTTTTAAAGTGAAAGGCCCTTGAGCAATCGTTCCGGAGTCCTATTCGAGTCCCATGTGAGCTCTACTAGAGACCCATCCGAGTCCCATTTGAGTCTTGTTTTGGTTGCAAATTGGCTCGAATAGGACTCCCATGAAACTCAAATAGGAATCGAGCGGGAATCAAATGGACAGTTGTGATGACTCAGGCATTGAGATTATCTTGGGTGAGATTTGTCGAAGCCACAGGTAGCTTCTGTTTCCAGGATAACAGAAGTCGTCAGAAAATGAATCAATTAAAGAAAGATGTTTGTTTCAAATGCTTAACTTAAAACATAAAAGCTGTTACTTACATTTAACAAAGCTTTCTCGACAAGGTCATGAACCAAATCCACGCACTGACGTTTTTCACGCTGGTAGAGACATTCTTGTACCACATGTATCTGGTTTTCCACTTCCGCGTACAGTTTTTTTGTGACTCGTTTGGCACGTATCAAGTCGTTGATTTCTTTGGTCATATGATCAATCTCATCCGATAGTTCATTTTCCCAAAACACAATGTCTGACAACCGATCGCCCAGTTTACGATCGGATTCCTCCTGATTTAATTTGGTTCTCTCATTGATTTCATTGATCAAACGCTCGGAGTCGTAACGGAGACATTCGGCATCTTTTTCACCACGATCGTTTACCTGTAGCAAACGTTGGTAGCTAGCAAACCAGTCCCGTGGAGTGTAGCGAGTGTACAAAGCGTTCCGGGCTGCCGAATATACCGATGGAACTCGGATACCGCATAGTTCACTCAGATTATTTTCCGGAGCCGTATTGTCCACTAGGGAATGGGACAGAGGATAACGAGGGTTGGCTTTGGAAGCAGAATAGTATGTAGCTGGTCGGAAACCCACAGTAGATAAGGTACGCTTGTGTGGATATGGTGATGGGCAGGTAAATGAGGGGGTTTTGGCAATTTTCGGCAGAGCTGTTATACAAGGTAGTTTTGATACAGCAACCGGACGACGGGTGGAAGATAAATAACAAGTAGTCGGACTGTGCCCTACAAATTCCATGACTCAGACGATCAACTATACTGATCGCCGAATGTTCGATGAAGTAAACCCCGTAAAGCGTCAGTATGTATTTGAAAGAACTTCCGATTGATTTAAATAGAACTCTGGTATTAGAACGGTCGATTTTACTTCGTCGATCACATGATGCATGTGCAGCGATCAAAGCGTACTTTTTACTATCAGTTCGTAAAGTGGTTGGTTGATAAAATGAGAATAAAAGAGGTATAGCATGCAGAATGCTGTCCCGAGTACTCGGAAGCTACGTGTTATTTTGGTATCACATTTTCGGACATCATGATTGTATCACGAAAACAACAATAAGAGACTTATTTATAATTGCTTCTTTTTGCCATTGTTTTAGTTATTTCATTCATGTAGGTTTATCATTTTCACTCCAACTTTTACCGAATCATTTTTCTGGAGCATCACTCATTGTAGAAAAACTGATATTACTAGGAAAAATGCTCTCTGGGAATAGCGCTAAACTGAAGAAGACTCCTAACATAGATCTTGTAGGCGCTTAAAATCAAAACATTGGGACCCGCAAAAAAATTGGAATCTATCAGATTTGATCCATAAATGACAAACCATTGATAACGATTCAAATTCTTGTTCCCCTAGGCACCCAAATCTTATTGTACAGTTCTGAAAATAAATGGGTTTAGTAGGTCGAACATAATGAGAACTACGTCAGGATGGATGTAAACTGATGCAAAATATCTTCGAGAAATTGAAACAGTTCCAGTACGTTTTTTGTTTATAAAATATATTTGTTAATTTAGTAATATGAGCACATTGTTGTACGTATGTTTTGGCAAAAGTATTTCGATCATTGAATTTCATACTGACGTTCATAGTTTTCACGATGACTATCAAATGGGGACGGAAGGTTGTGCGTTTTAATTCTGGAAACATACTCTTGCTTGTTTACTTATCTAAATTCCCTCGAATGCCCTTAAGTGACCGCTTCCTACTTCGGAGAAATTGATTGTGATTATAGATTTGCTAATTATAGTTTAAGTCGTTGACAGTTACCTAGCCTAGATGTATCCATCATCAATTCGGTTTCAGAGCTCCTATACGCAAAAATTGGGTTTGTTTCACCATGGGACTGCCCCATTCTGTTGTTCGTCCCATTGAGAAGTACTATTTAATTCAACCAAAAATTGTTAATGTTATTACCCTTAGTACCAATTCTACTAATTAGTTAGCTCTCCACAGATCAATATGGGCTATGACACGGATCGCTAAAAGACTGCATTGTGATTCCTGGTTTAATTTCTGTTCAACAAGAACAAATGATTAATAGTAGCAACGGAAATCGGAGAATAACCATATATGCTGAACATTTATCTTGCCCAAAATATGCTTCTCTGTTCAGTTCCTAAGTGCACCTTTCCCACTGAACATGGTGTATTTATCATGTGGGATCATGTAAAATATTAATAGAATTAGATAAACACTCATCTGTTTGATGATTTGCTTCCCTTTCAATAAATACATATCTGCATATGCAAATATCAGAAGGAAAAATTTTACGTAGAAGGTATTGTCTAATAAGACAAATAAAAGGGCGGTAATGAGGTTTAAACTAGAGATATCCTGCGTCCTACTAAAGTGATTAATAATGCCTAATCACCACCGCGTCTGACGGGTTAATCCCACACGGTGCACTCATTAACGCCTCAGTTTAGGATGCTTGCCATACAGCACGCTGTCATTGGAATACATGAATTGGCGCTTATTACAATCTTCAATTCAAGGCCAATCAATAACATACTTTATTCAACCATTGTGGACTGGATTTCATTAAAAACGTTATTGCGCTGGCTTTGGTTTACATGCAGGTAAAAGCGACTTAGTAACATGATATTCTGTGGAAATGCAGTAATAATGAAGAGTAAGAGACGCGCAGATAATACAGAAACTGCTGAATGATTCGCATCAAATTGTGTCTCAGTTCACGTGTTTGGTGTCCCATGGCAACCAATAAACTAGAAAAATTAGGTACTACATAATAACCAAAAGATGGAGTGCAAATGTGCAACTGTTTAAATTTAGTATGGGTGACAGAAACAGAGAAGGATCGAGAAAGAGGGAGAGAATCTAGTGTACAGGCTCTCATTCGTTAGATCAGATTGAGTCACACAAACAGTCACATGCCTCAAGGTGTTGGTTGAAAATGGGGTCAATCAGTGCGGCATAACGGACAAATCCACTTCTGCAGAAACTTTTCAAAACGTGTCTGATCAACATGAAATCCTCAAACAACAGACCGGGAAGATAATAATCCACTCAATCTTACATAGTACAGAGGATAAATCACCTGGTCGAAACTTCCCATTTTCTTAGGTGGTACTGGGGAGATGTGAATTTTACAGTATCCATCATCTATTCAACTGACATTTAATAACGATAAAAGAAACCACTTATGTCAAGTGATTTAGACATGTTTAATCTAGAAGAAAATGCCATCCTCATTCAACTTATGGTTGACATCCGTTGCAAAATGTTACTGTACAAAAAATGATCTCATAAAGATTGCGCGATTGTGACTGTGAAACACCGACTGTTTCTAAACTTGGAGACTTAGAGTGAATGGTACTCGGAATCGAATAATAAAAGCGCTCACTAAAGATTCCCTGGGTTCTTTCGACATAAATGCGCTCGTAGTTCAATTGTCAAGTTTCAGTGTCCGTTTTTACAACCATTAACTATGCACTTTCGTGCACCGGTTTTGGTTGCTGTCTTTTAGCCACCCGTTTGGACAAAGAGAAGGATAAAGATTGGAATGTTGAAAGCAAAATCTAGCGGAACATAGATAATTCATATGAACTGGTGAGTTGATGCACGACCGTCACTGTTTACGTGACCCAGCCATATCCTCAGTGTCCCTAACCATTGATGACCGTGATATCAGGGTCCCCAGCCAGGTAACCTAACGTGACCTATATGGGTGCGTCTCCTGGTCAGGGTTTTCATGCCCTCATACCAGGTCTTAGTTTGACCACCCTTGACCTTTTTCCAACCGCTACCTGCTCGCCGTGGCAACCTATCTGGAGACATGCGTAACACATGCCCCAACCAACGTAATCTATGAAGGTCAGCTACCTGCTCCAGTGGACGACTGTGACTATCTAAAACTCTACGCCTAACCTCAGCATTGCTTATTTGGTTACCACACCACAATCGAGCAGTAAGACGTAGACAGCGGTGTTCGAACACCGACAATCTATTTTTATCCTGTTCCCGTAATGACCAAGTCTCTGCACCATATAGCAGAACTGGCTGAACTGCTCGACCCTTTACAGAGAGCGGGATGTCGT
>UZAN01056190.1:0-13821 GCA_900618425.1 Echinostoma caproni | reverse complement strand
TTTTGAAGCCTCGTTGGTTATGGCTAGTTCATACTTGAGTCTAGCCTCCCAAGCTACTTTAATAGCTTTATTACGGAGACATTTAAAGCAAGCAAAGAGCAGGGGGCTTCTCTGTTTGTTGAACTCTATCCATGTCTGGTGTTTCTTCTTAAACGCCCGGCGGACTCTGGGTCGGAACCAGGGTTTGTGTCCATTTATCCCCGTTGTTTTCACAGAAGCGTAGACTTCCGTGAAGAGCAATGTTGTCCCTCATTCGGTTCCAGGTGTCCTCTATAGAGCTCAGATTGTCCCAACACAATCCCTCCGCTCTGTTGACCAAGTCATCAATGTTGTTGTTGTGGAATCTGCGAGTTCCAGTTTTGGGCCTCGGGGTTTCTACTCAGTGAAATTTGAAGAACACCGGTGAGTGGTCGCTTTTGCCTAAAGGAACTCCGGTTCTTATTCCCGCGACGTCATTGCTGTTCCTCGTTAGAACGAGATCGAGAGTGGAGGGTTTTTGTTCAGGTCTTATCCTGGTAGGTACCATCACATGCTGTGTCAGGGTTAGACCGGATACGGTATTGAGCAGAGCCATATCAAAACCAGTTCTGTGACATGATTGGTGTGCCCAGTTGACAGTGGGCGCGTTGAAATCACCTAGAATCAAGAGCCGATATCCTGATCTAGCAGCTCCACGCAAGG
Organism: Echinostoma caproni; assembly: GCA_900618425.1. Classification (NCBI taxonomy): domain Eukaryota; kingdom Metazoa; phylum Platyhelminthes; class Trematoda; order Plagiorchiida; family Echinostomatidae; genus Echinostoma; species Echinostoma caproni. The sequence goes on along the minus strand of UZAN01056190.1, from coordinate 13,140 downwards.
CCTGAAGAAGTTCCTCATCTTCTTGGTGTGACGAGCTTGGGCTGCGATAGATCCCGACGGCCATGACGGGGGGATTCGCGTGCAGAATGCAAGCTGCTGATTGAATGTTTGTTGAGCTAGCCAAGAAATGCATCGCTGACTGACGGATCACTTGCCGCACTAGTAGCAAGCAGCCTCNTCCACCAAGTGAGTTAATACGGTCGGAGCGGTAATGCTGAAAATTGCGGCTCCAGTCACCGATTTCGATTTCCTCGCGCAACCACGTTTCCGTGAGGACGCACAGATCAACGGTGCCGAGAGTATCAGTCACCTCGTCTCTCTTGTTTAAGATGCTGCAAACGTTTATCAGTACACAGGAGAGGATCTGTAAGTGGTTAGGCTGTTTGGTGGTCGTTATATCGGTGGAGTAATCCTCGTAGGAGGTTCTCCATGTGCCTCACGGTTCAACCGATTGAGTCGAACCGAATAGAGATCAGTGGGAGATAAATCAAGCAAAAATGGTTCACAGTGCTTTTACAAACCTGTACCTGCAGAGATTATGTTCCACAGATCTAGCTTTGGGGCTAGATGCGTGTACTGGTATGACGTTGTTTAAGAATGTGGGACCTAGTTGTGATGTGCCACAAGTTTGTTCCAAATTAGTCCAGTGGAAATGTGAACGGATAATAATAATAATAATAATGTATATTTCACGAAACCCGTGAAGCATGCACAAGGCATGATCATATGTTCAATATAATCATATGTACAACGACAGAACAGGTAAATGGATAAACTACTTGGGAGACATACATACTGGAGATGGTATGGGAGCAAAACGAAAACGCTGTGTAAACGGAACACAGAGCGGACAAGGTCACAAACGATGGTGTGGAGGATGGATAAATGTGCAGTATAAGCAAATCAATCGGAATTGAAGTCACTGATAACCCGTTATCGAGGGGATTCGGCATGTAGCTCTAATGGGAGAAGATACAGAGAGGCAAAATGTCGGAGAAAAGACGAGGAAAATCTCGAGTAGAATGTGTTATATTACATAAGTATGTGCACCTCGATGGATCAAGTTACACAGTCCCCGCTCTAAAGCTCAATCAGATTTAGGGTGGTCAATAGTCGAAACCCATTTCGAATGCAGCAGCAATTCTTATGTTTCCTTGCATTGTGACAGTTGTGCCGATCGTTAAGTTGTTTTTTTAACCTTTCATGTTTCACAGTCGTACGCACTTCCATTGGCAGTTTGTTGAATAATCTGGAGTAAGTAATAAGGAAAAATCTTTTTCGTGTTGCAGTTCCTTGGAGGGTTGTGGGGAGTATGTTTGCATGGTTACGTAATGGGTATTGAGTTTTCCAGAAGATCAATTTTAGTCGTGGAATGGGCCTTTTTGTATACGCTATTTTTGACCATTCCGTCATCTCCAACTTTTCACTCCGTGACCGTGTCCAATTTGTGTTCCTTTTTTGCCTGTGTTCACTGTTAACTTCAAATTTGTGTATGCTTCTTCTGTGCAAACGATTATGTTGTACATATGATCATGCTTATGCATGCTTCACGGGGCTCCGTGAAATATACACTTATTTATTTATTTATTTAAGATGGTGCGATTTGCTCTCATCCAGTGCAGTTAGAGGGGATCCAGCCTGAGGAGAATGCATCTTTCCATATAGCACAGGTTTGTTGACCAACCAAAAATTTGTTTAGCAAATTTACGCTGGACTTTTTCAATGGCTTTCCGGTCAAGTTACCTCATGCTGGAGTATACAATTGGGGAGTATTCTAATAAAGGTCTTACATGCGATTTATATAGGGCAATAATACTCTCCCGGAGGCTAAAAGTACTGAATAAGAGGTGATAGTGCGCTTTGCCTTTGCTATCTGGAGGGCGCAATGCTCCGAAAAGTTTAAGGTACAGGAATAGTTTAAACCCAAATCTCGAATAGAAGAGGTTTGAACAATTGTGGTGTTATTCATAGTCAGAATATGAGGATGGACTTGGCATCTATAGGAAAGGATTTTACTGTTTTTGGCCAAGAAGCTCACCGACCATCGATGACCGGCTTCCATCACTGCGGTTTGTGGGTATCCCCCTGAGGCTGCAAGGGAGCATGCCTCTCCGTCAGCTTTAATAGATGGTCCCCGATTATCCCCCATCGTTGATCCACGGACGCTCTGGTTCTGGCATGAGCATCTCGCCTCAAGTCCCCTATGTTCATTCACCCGAAATTGCGGCACCACCTGCGGGGTGGCTTTTTCTTCGCAATGCATGTTTCTAGCAGTACATTGCGGTTACTTTTACCGAGAGGAACCTCCTGCCTTAGGTCACTGATCTCACTCTCTTGCCGAGTGAGGACAAGATACAAGGTAGACGTTCTCTGTCCTAGATGGATACGTGTTGGTTCTCTCACGTGCTAGTAGAGTTATGCGGCATGGAGGCAGTTCATCAATTCACGTTCTACTTGCCCCTCACCCTTGTCTTGGTACTGCCATTCTATTCCAGGGAGATTGAAATCCCCCATTATAATCGGCGAGTGCTTTCCCCTACCGATTGTGGTAATGAGATTTATTAGCGCTCGATCATCTTCTGGTCTGAAGTTTGGTGATCTGTAGACACCTAATATGCAAAATTGTCGGCCTCTGCTTAATAATAATAGGTGTATATTTCACGAAGCCCGTGAGACATGCACAAGGCATGATCAAATGTTCAGAGAGAGTATACGTACAATAACAGCGTAAGTACATAGGTAGACCATTGAAAAAATGGTGGGGATCAGAACGAAAACACAGAGTGAAAGGAACACAAAACAGACAAGATCATCGACGTCTTTATGAAGAATGGAGGATGCTTTGAAAAATACATGTCACTAGAACTGCAAGTAATAGTAAAGCTGGCTTTGAAAAGAATTGGCTGTACGGCAAAAGTGCGGGAAATACGAAGAGGAGGTCTGTAGAACAAATGCTGCCCGATGGTAGAGGCATGAAGACAGGAATAGAAAGTGATGAACACAGCAGAATAATAAGTCGTTAAAGGAACATGTTTCACTCTATGCTGCAATACAACTCGCTTCTGGAGACAGGTTTATTGGGTTCGGGGCTTCAATCGATCAACGAGTGATTTGGATTATTTAGATCAATTAGGCTTTGGTCGCTTTGATGTGNAACGAAACACAAACTGGACAAGGTCATATGACTGAGCATTGAGAGTGATGTGTTATGCAGAACAAATCAGTGTAACGGTTGTCGTATGAAAAACTTATGGCAAGACAAAACTGTAAGTTAGAATATCCGTTCAAGAGAAAATGAGCGCAAACGAATTCGAAAACATGTGTATGGTGAAGAGAAAAAATTAATAATTTCATTAGAAACGCTGCAAACGAGCTGGAGGAGAGCGGAATGATTTAGGAAGGGATGCCAAATGGCTTATAAACAAACAGTTTTCAATGTCGACACAGCATGAGATGCTTCTGTGAACACAGAACTATGAGCTTCGGGGCTTCATCGTTAACAGATTTTTTGGTTTGTGTTATTTGAATTATTATGGCGTAGGTCGTTTTGATGTGTGACTGACTACACGCTAGACACCTAACCTTAAAACACTATGTAGGTGATGCAGTGGGTGCGATCCTCAACTAGGTCTGGAACGCGGACGCGTGTAGTCAAAACGGTGGAAACAGCCGTGCCCAACAACCATTGCCGGAGCCAAATTGTCCATTGTGGGTGAGGACCCCAAGCCTTCGGCAGGCCCAAGAGAACCGAATCTGGAACAAAGAGGCGNGAGGCGATATGCAGCAGTCTGGGGTAGTACCCAGCTGAAGAGGGAAAGGAAAAGTGGAAACGGAGCATGCGGCGGAACAACACAGAAAATGAGTGGATATCAAGAAAGTTTTACTAAAATGATACGGTACCGGAGTAGACTACAGAATAGTTATTCACAAAACTTGATAACGTATGTACAAGCTTAATTGTGTTCCATGGATCCTGCTTTGAGGCTGGTTCCTTGTACTGGTAATATTGGATTAAGAAAGTGTATACAGCTACCTGGTTAGCGTGCGCCACCGATGAGAACGGAGGGGATTGAGTGAAAACATTTCGAGAAACAACTCGATTACGGAATGTCGGGTCTCAATACTAGTGAAAGTATGTACCGGGCTGAATTGTATTTCACGGATCCTGCTTTGATGCCGAATCCGTGTACTGGTAATAATGAGTTGAGAAAGGGTACACAGCTACCTGGTTAGGGTGCGCCACAGAGGAGATTGCAGGGGATTGTTTGAAAACATTTGAGGTTTTGAGGCTAGATGCGTGTACTGATATGAAAATTTTTGACAAAGTAAGTTCTAGTTTTAATATGCAACGCCGTTTTGAAATGCCAATACGTCGTTGGTGAGATTGTGTAGTTGGTTCATTTTATTTACAGTTAGAGATTTTGCAATGGGTTCCTTAAATATTTTTTGTTTGTCGTTAGTCTCATCTCGACAGGAAGCTTATTTCACAAACGGGAATAAGTTCCAAGGAAAAACTTCCTCCCGGCTGTAGTTCTGTCATTTGTTATTGGGAGAAGGTTAATGTGGTTTCGAATGGGGTATGGCGGATTAATTTTAAGTTGTATATCTTCTGTGGAATGGGCTTTTCCATGGACGAAACTATGCAGCAGAACAATGTTAAGTTTCACGCGACGTAGCCATAGAGGTTCAAGCTTTAAGAGGAGACATCTTTCCAAGTAGCCTAACTCGGTGGACCAGCCAAGGATTTGCTTGGTGAATCTTCGCTGGACGTTCTCGATGGCTAATGTTACAATGCAGCCTGTAGCTTGCACCGTTGGGGTACAAAGTGTTAGTTCACGTCCACGATCTAAGTCGGGGGATTCAGTAGTTTTCCGGCTTCGGTTGCACCATAGGCACTACCTGCGTATGGGTTTTTGCTTTAGATGTGGCTCTGAGCGGTCGCCCCACGACCGTTACTGCCTTTAGTTGCACAATCGGAAGTGAAGTTTGGTTCCTATTGAACTTAATTATGGGGGCTTTGCCCTCTGCACTATTGGTTACGCCTCAGCCCTTGGGTGCTTGCAGGATCCCCCTTGGTTTCGAGCTTTTTTACCGGTTTTGGTGCTATCGGTGCCAACAGTTTCGACCTCAAAGGAGTCGAGGAAACCGCCGCTGTGTAGCTCGGCTTGCATTGCTGTTCCGGTTTCTTAGGAGAACACGGTTCTGGAGAGGCCTTTATGGTGGCTACCTTGACGATGACCTTTCCGGCAGCCTTGCTCTTCCCTATCGCGGGTGCATGACCCTGCTCTGGGGTCTGCCATGTACCCTGCTTTTGGGTGTCAGGTGTGATCTGATACCTGCCCCAGTGACTCGCTGAATTTTCTTACGGTTACTAAGCAATTGGTCCCGGACCGCGGGATTTCCGAATTCCACTAGGATGGGCCTGGCTTTTCTCTGCTGCAGGCTGCCTGCAGGGTCGATCCAGCAGTCGAGCCTCTGCAGCCTCTTAATAAGAGCATGTGAGGGTAACCCAGCGAGTTTCAAGAAGTCCAGGACTTTCCTATGTCCAATGTCTGCCCGGGCTTTCGCATTCCGAATTACCGGCTCTTCATTGTTATAAATGAGGATGTTCTTGTTTCTACTCATGGCAATATCGTTCTCTTTCTTGAGAAGCGACAACTTCCTCTCTAACTTGGCAACTTTTCCTTCTAGTTCTTTTACAATTTTTCTCAGATCCAACTGCGAATCCAGTGAGTTCTGGATTTTCACCCCGGTGCGCCTATCTTCAGATGGGTTGTCGACCTGCCCCCTTCGCCAGTGCTAACCATATGTATCAGAGCCACTGTAAGGAGTCGTTTCCCACGTAAGCTTCGTGGGCCTTACGTTCTATTCGGGCACACCCTTGGTGGTACCAGTGACCGCAGCAATCACACTGAATACCTATAAAAACCATTTTCTGGCACTTAAGAGCTCCACAGCAACCGGATTTAGCCATTATGGAAGCTTGCAATGTGCAGCTTTTGTTCTATGTAAAACGTATTACGCAATGAAATTACTGATTTCTGAATTTAGTACCCGAGGACTTACCAAATATCCTTGCTAAGCGGATTTACGGACTTTTACAAGATTTGCACAGGTTTCAGCGGCTTTCACTCAGGGTAGTTTGTAATTACGAGACTATAATTTACCACATCAAAAGTTTGAACCGAGCGCTCAAGGTCGTTACGTTCGGAATTTAGAACACTCGCAGTGGTAGGGGCCAACACGTGGCTTACTACCAAAGGAACTCTGGAGGCTCGATTGGCCGTGGACATCTCCTGTCGTGTGCAAACTGACTCCCTGATAGCTCCTCAACCGTCGGAGACAGACGTAGTGGAGGAACTACGGGTAACGGTCGAGCAAGTATCGGAGATACTAGGCTCGCTTAAGGTGTCTAAGGTGACAGGACCAGCAGGAATTAACCCAGCGATCATCAAACCGATTACTGATTTAATTGCAAGGACGATGTGCAGCCCTTTTAGGACATCACTAGCTGAAGGGAGATTACCGTCTGATTGGAAAACGGCCTCTGTAGTGCCAATACACAAGGGCGGTAAGAAGACAGATGTTAAGAACTATCGACCTGTTAGCTTAACTAGCGTACTATTTAAAGTACAAGAAAAGATAGTTAAAAAGCATCTGGTGAATCATCCGGAGCGTAAAATACTCATGACAGAGGCACAGCATGGTTGAGTTAAGCAAAGTTCATGCCTAACAAACCTGTTGCGCCTTTTGGAGGATGTTACTGCAAAGATAGGTGAAGTTCAAACCGTAGAGGATTGCTCCCTGGACTTCAGCAAGGCTTTCGATTCAGTGAATCATGGCATACTCTTAACCAATTTGGAATCGGTTAGGATTCCGGGGACGGCTGCACATGTGAATAAACGCCTTTCTCTCACAACGATCATTTTATGTGACGGTTGGTAAGAGCAGGTCCACACCAGTTCAGCTGACTAGCGGGGTTCCACAAGGCTCAGTATTAGGACCGCTTCTATTCCTTCTCTATATATAAACGACTTATCAAGCACTCTGACCTCATTGTGCTACATTTTTGCAGATGACGTCAAAGTGGTTGGTTCGAATGGGAGAAGTGATCTGGAGCGGAATTTAGAGCAGGTAGCTAGATGGGTAAAGGAATGGGACCTAAGTCTTAACGCTACCAAGAGTCATGTGCTCACAGGGAAACTTAACAGAATGATAGTTCACTCGGATGAACACGAATTCGCCGTCGAACCCGCTACTAGGATTAAGGACTTGGGGGTCATGATATCGAACAACTTTAAGTGGTCTTACCGATGTTAAGTAGCGGCACGCAGGGCTAGGGGGAATCATTTAGACTACGGTCGGTTTTAACATGCAGAAGACCGGAAGTCTTCAATCCCGTTTACAAGGTCATAGTCAGGCCACATCTAGAGTATTATGCACAGGCTTGGGCACCCTTATTCACGAAAGATGCTGCCTGTTAAGAGAATGTTCAGAGATTGGCCACCAGAATGGTTGAGGGCCAGAGGGGAAAAACATATGAGGAAAGACTTGATGCTCTAGGACTTTTCTCATTAGAAAGAAGGAGGCCGCGAGGAGACCTGATAGAAACCTTCAAAATCTCGAAGGGAGTATCGGGATAGAAGTTTTGAAGTTTTGAAGTAATACACGGGTGCAAGAATAATCCCAATGGTCCCGGATCTTGGTGGTTCCAAACTTTTCTATTGGTCCAGCTTCCCGATGGGTCGGGTATAGACAAGGCTTCACTGCAGCGGATGTTGGACGATTAGATGTGTCCGCGTTCTGTTTGTACAAGAAGTTAACCTAAAATGGGGAAAGGGCATGGTAGGAGTGTAGTATCTGCATGCAGTGCAACAGACCAGAAAGTGAGGAGAACATACGGATTTGAGTAAACCCCACCAACCGCGGAGATCTTACCGTTCAGGAATTAGGCCAAGATGCTAGTCTAGTTTCCGTTTGAATGCGGCTTTTGAGGGGGCATTAACTACTTCTTCGGGAAGACTATTCCAAAGAGGAATGACCCTGTGGGTGAAATAGCGCTGACGGACCACAGTCCGAGCACGCGGTTTAAAGAGTTTCATACTGTGTCCGCGAATACTATCCATACTAGTGGGCGTAAAGAAGTCATCAACCCTGCCAGAGTTGAAGAGGTTGTAGAGTAGAAAGATGTCACCTCGTATCCGGCGGGTTTCAAGGGGGTATAGATTAAAGATGGAAAGGTGAGTTGATTATGGAGTGGAGGATAAGCCGTGAACAAGTTTTGTCGCCCTCCGTTATACACGCTCAGGGGCCGTACAGTCGCTCACCAAGCGAGAGTGAGCGATTTGACTCCCGTATTCCAATAATGGTTGGATATATGTGCCATAGAGAATGTGAAAGTCATCTTTGTCTATTCTAGGGAATGAGCGTTTTAGGAAGTTAAAGGTACAGAAAGCAGATCTGTTGGCCTTTTGTTGATGGTAGGAAAACGAGAGAGACCTGGTCAGCCAGAAACCGAGAACTTTATGGTGTTCTACATTCTACATGGTCGTAGAAGGACTAGCCCTGAAGGTGTGTGCAAGGACTCTCCCAAACGTCATACTCACATTTACCGTCATTTATAGAAAGGTTTCAGACTGTGGCACAGTCTTTGACTGCATCCATCGCTGACTGAACAGCCACAGGATCGGGGCCCCAAATTGTCAAATCGTCGGCATACACTGCTACGTTGACTCCAATCCTGTGTGGCAGCTAATTGATGTATATGAGGAAGAGAAGAGGGCCAAGGACGGAAACTTGAGGGACTCCAGCAGAAATCAAAGAGTCAGATGAGAGCGATGCACTTACGCGAGAAGAAGCGGTTCGTGATGAAGTCGCGAAGTAAGGCCAAAAGTCTGCCAGTGAGGCCATATGACTCGAGTTTATGAAGTAAGGGGGCATGGGAAACTCGATCAAAAGCTTTTGCAAAGTCCATGAAGATTTCGTGGGGAATCAAGCCGTCATCATGGGCTTCAATTAAACTGTCCATGACAGATAGCATATTGGAGATGCAGAATCTGCATGGGAGAAAGCCGTGTTGGGTTTGGAAGAGATGTTTATCTGATAGGTGTTTTAGTATTGCTCGTTTTAGGACCCGTTCAAAGACCTTGCTCGGCACGCTAGTCAAGCTGATGGGTCTATAACTCCTAGAAGTGTACTTGTCTCCTTTTTTAAACTGATGGCCAATGATGCTTCTCCTCCAGGATGAAGGGAATGTTCTTCAATATAGACACTTGTGGAAGAGAGTGGAATAGTACGGAGCAAGGACAGAGGCGGCTTCTTTTAACACTCGAGGGTGTATGCCATCTGGTTCCATTGAGCTGAAGGCATTCAAGGATTTGAGGAGTGATTCGATCTCTGCCAGAAGGATGGTGAGATGTTATAATGGGGGCAGAGTATTTAGAGGGGGAAGATTGGGGTGCGAGGAGACGGGAGGGAATTTAAAGGTGGATTCATAATAAGCCCGGAAGATTTCGGCTACCTGAGCAGAAGAGGTTACGGGGGAGCTATCAGGTAGCTTGAGAGCTAGTGCAGGGTGGTTAGGTTACCTTTTACGGTGGAGAGACTTGAATAGAGAATTAGGGTTACTTCTGGCACGACGAAGAATTGCCTTTTGTTGTTTACTGGGAAGTTCCCTAACTCACTGTTTGTATAAGTTCCGGATTCGCTTGAACTCGACAGCATCAGCGTCGAGACCAGTGCTTTTTAGTCTAGCGAATGAACGCGCCCGCTCATCCATGAGGTGCCGAATGGAGCGGGACAAAGGAGGCCTTTGGTCAGATACAGCTTGTACTCTAGGAATCAACAACTGATTTGCTTCGTGGATTAGTCACTCGAGCTACTCGTTCAAGTTGTTCGGATCGGACTCAGTATTACAAGAGCTTAGTCTGTTGGTCAGAAAATCTCGCAAGGGAACAAAATCAGCCGGTTTGAAGGAACGTAGCAATCTGGAAAGGGATCTACATGTTGGCCAGCGGATAATGAAATCAAAAGATAGCAAAATGTGATCACTTTTACCAGCGGGACATAGATACGAGATTATGTCAATCTGACGTCTTTCGTTGGAAATGGCAAGATCAAGTAGAGAGGGACATTGACCTACACGGTATCTCGTGGGGGATACTACGTGTTGGAACCATGAGTGGTCGGTGACGAGATTTATAAGAGGTAATCCAAAAGTCCTATCACTAGAGTGGCATCTGGGCCAGTCGATACTCGGGGCGTTAGTCACCCGGAATAAGGNATCATGCCTATGCATGCTTCACGGGTCTCCGTGAAATATACACCTATTATTATTATTATTATGTCACTCTGACCTAGTTCGTTGGAAATGGCAAGATCAAGCAAAGAGACATTGGCCGGCACGGTATCTCGTGGGGGATGCTACGTGTTGGAACCATGAGTGTTCGATGACGAGATTTATAAGAGGTAAACCAAAAGTCCTATCACTAGAGTGGCATCTGGGCCAGTCGATACTCGGGGCGTTAGTCACCCGGAATAAGGAGGTGTGAGAAAGTGCAAGTGGAACGAACGTCACGAAGCTGAGTTAGAAGAGATTGACAGTCCTCCTGAGTGCTAGATGGGGAGCGGTAGACGACCCCCAAGAGGAGTGAGTCCCTGCTTGGAAAGACGATGTTGACCCATAGGGTCGCTATGGATTAGATGGTGGGATAAGAAACACGCAAAGCGGGCGGGAGGGAATTGTTAAGGAAAATAGCCACTTCACCCGCATGGCTACGGTTTGAGTCTTGTCTGAACACGTTGAAACCATCTATCGTTATTTCACCATCTAGAATCTCTTGGTTGAGACGTGTTTCAGTGAGGGCTATCATGTGCGGTTCCTTATCACGGGCTAGTTACCGCAGTTCAAGGATTTTATACGTCATACTGAGGCAATTGGTTGATAATCACTTCAGCACCTTATCACTATTTCAGCAGATCTAGCAAAATGGCAGGTGTCGAGGGGGTGATTTGAAGCCGTGGAGTTTCAACCTTTTTGATCACGGGGGAGGCCGTGGCACCAGAGAGAGCGTCTTGGTGGGAGGAGCCATACGTTTGGCATCTATGCCGCCTACTATTGAGATCCTCCTGCCAGTTTTTGGTGGTTTCACTCTGTCCGTTGGGCTAGAACGGTCTACGGGAGGCGTAAAATGGGGCTGACGTATATTGTTTTTATTGCAGTCTTGTCTTAGCTTTCTCGCTGGGAGTGATCTAGAGAAGTTTGCCATGTGTAAGGGTTTGGGCACAAACGGATTGTGTCTTTGGTTGTCCGGTTTGGTCAAATAAGATTTAGTTTGCACCAGGGTGGGAGCAGAGGCTGCCTTGGGAGAGGATTACCTAGTAGCCCCTTCATCCCAGCTGGTAGTCGGAAGGTGGACACCTTGGTTGGGACTTTACCTTTGCTAGAGCGTGGAAAAGCTTCATAGTTGATGATACCTTGCGGTTGAGGATCCCAACTATTGTTGGTTCGTCCGAGGTTGTGTCGGTGAAGCTGGCGTCGGGAGTGCTGGCGACTAGTGGGGCGAAGGATAGATTCTTGACTTTTTTGGGTGAGGAGATACGAGATATTTCATCAATCTGCAGTCCCGTAAGATTGACTGCAGTACGTATTTTGAGCTTCTCATCTATTTTTTCTACACCCCGCTGTTTGTCCAGTCTTCTAACATGACGGGGAATGTTTCGGGACACGCCTGAAACGTATATACATCTGTTCATAATGTCAGTTTGAGCAAGACAGTGCCACACTGTTGAGCTCTTGTTAAACTCGACTTTGATGCGTTTGATTGTTTTCTTAGTCTTAGTTCGAAGATAAGAACACCTGATTGGGTTCAGGATCTCCGGTGATCTAAGACTATTGAGGACTGACTTGACTCTATGGGCTGGGGAGTTCTTGCTGAAAACTTCCCCCAGATTATCATGCGTTTACTGCACGCTTCTGTCTCAGACAAATTTGTGGCAGTATCTAAAATGATTTTGTCAGAGATTTTGATGGTCTTTTTGCTGGCTTCAAATTGCGGAGAAAGGCCGACAATTAGTGCCTTTATCTCCACCAACTCAGCCCCGAGCTTGGCAACTTTCGTCTTTAGACTTAGTATCGCCTCGCATTGGGATAGGATCGACCTATTTTGTACCACCGGTGAAGTATCGATTACCGTGATGTTAAGATGCATCGGTAGCGTATCCTCATCCAGAGTTACATCCTGAATTGAGACAGTATCGTTATTGGCAGCCATCATTTGAAGAATAAGTTAAGATATAACAATGATACACCAGAAATATGGAAAAACAAGGGTGGAAGATATGGTAGAGAACGAACAGTGTTATGCACTAGATTTCGGTTGTAATACCAAAGATGTCAACGAAACGGATTAAAAGCAAATAAAAGAGGGGGATATTTCGAAAAAGTACATTTTAAGACTCAAATAACGAATTGTTAGAGCAAGTACTCAAAACTTTCACCTTAATTGACGTAAACACGTTAACTGCTAACGACGTATATGTAATGCGGCCCTTTAAGAGGTAGCAGTAAATATACTTTTCTTTTCTTTTTCATTTTACTTCCTTTTATCGAATATACAAAGATACAATTTTCAGGAAGGGGGAAGCGGCCAATCAGAGGGCTGCCATACAACACACAAATGGGGAAAGTTAGGCGGTGGTGGTGGAATTCGAACACTCGTCCTCCGGGGTGATAATTGATGACGTTACCACCGGGCCACCACCGCCCACACTAGTCAAATTTTCTGTGAGTAAAATGTGAAATATCGTGAGATATTCCACGGGAATAGTACCAAAAGGATTTTAAACGAGAGCACTTCAAAATTTCAAGGTCACTACTTTCAACCTGAATTGAAATAGAAGCGGACAGTCTCTTAAAATCAGCTCCACTACACGGCACTGGGGGGCATGAGCTCAAGCTCATGAAGCAGAGCTGTTGACTAAACATGAGGAAGCACTTTTTCAGCAATAGGGTAATCGACAGTTGGAACACGCTTCCCAAGGAAATCGTCGACCTTCGAAAAGTGTAGGCCTTTAAGACTGAACTTGACAAGCAATAGGTAGAACTACTCCCATTTCTGGCAGTGTAGACGAGTGAGGGTG
>UZAN01056186.1:0-13823 GCA_900618425.1 Echinostoma caproni | reverse complement strand
GGAATGTGCGTATTATCTGGCTGAGTCACTTGCCGGTATTTTCAATCTTTGCTTCGAGGAGCAAAAAATTGCCGACTGTTAGAAACCTGTGAACATTACACCATTTCCAAAAAAGGAAACCGGGAAATTCGGACCACTAACCTCAACTTCCACCTTACTGAAAAAAACTGGAAAGTTTACACTTGGTAAGATTATTCCTAACACTGGGTAGTTGGATCACCGACAATTCGCAAACAGCGTTCTACCTTAGACGCCCTTGCACACTTTGTAAACTCAGTTTTGCAATCCCTAGATAGGCATGGTACAACCTTGTATGTGTGTTTCCTCCGCTACAGTGATGCATTTCATTGTGTCGACCGGCACGGGACTTCGTCTTTACTTCATGATGTTGGACTGTCAATCAGTGCCCCCTCTCTGCTCAAGGATTATTTTACTGGTAGAACACCTTTCACGAAGTTTCTTGGACAAACTTCTAACTTGCAACCGGTCAATTAGGGGTGCTCCAGTTAGTAATATTGCCCATTTTTATTTTCTGTCTACATATTCAAGATGACCTAGATGATCTTCTCATGTTTGCTGATGATTTCACTATAGGTTCCAAATTAAAATGTGATTTCCATTTCTTACAACTTCAAAGCAGTTTATCTGCGTAAACTTAAGATCTTCACATTCCAAATTATCTGCCAATGCCACTAAATGTAGGGATGTCACTCTCTCCCTAACCAAAGTCAAACGGCTACATTATTTTAAAAGAAATTGCCCCGTTCTCTATGTTGACATTCTATTCTGTTTTCCAGTACGTTCTCTTTAATACCTCGGTGTTACTATCTGCTAAGATCTGACGTGAACTTCACATTTAAGCTCTACTTTTAAAAAGGTTCTACTATTGTTTTTTTATTTCCCGCTTGTGATCGTTTAAAGTTCCACTGTATTTACTCACCCGATTTGCATATTCTTGTGTTGTTACTCATTTTCCTTACTGTTCCCCAGTATTATTTGCCGGTCTTAGAGATAAAGACTATGCAATTCTACTCTGGTTTATTAAAATTATTTAACGCACAAACGGTATTCCTTATTTATAATTGCTCAACTTCATCGCCGCAAATAATTTACCTCCTACGAAAACTTCTGCAGAAATATTCTATCAGACATCACTCACCAAATACAAATACATAACTTCTGTAACCAGGTATTGTTATAAACTTGTGCATACTCGTACCACTACCTACCGTTTGTTCGTTATCCCATATCATTCGAGATTACTGGCACAGAGAGTGGCCGTCAGAATAAAATTTTTAAAATTTCTAGATAAATGATATCCATTCTCACATTTTTACGCCTCCTTCCTCTTGAATTCACAACGCTGTATTTCATTTTTTCTTTGTGACTTTATGCGATGTTGAATGATCCCGATGCGCACGGAGCTAAAATTTCATCCATTAGGATGATTTGTGACTTGTGGTCTAACTTGTGATCGAGCTGGGGTAAAGCACAATGCACCCATTTTAGTTATCCTACACCCCCACCGAAACATTTCATATCCGACACGATGCATCATCCAAGCGGAATTTTTCATCGGTCAAACAGATTACTCATCATGCTAGTTAATTTGTTTTGCTCATGAATGTTCCAGTCCAATCGAGCATATAAATATGTTTTCTTTTCTCATCAAACCCGTTTTCAGCTACACCTATTATCCGGCACGCTGTTCGGCATCTCGAATGAAAGGATTACCCAGCCAGCAGGAATCGTCTATTAGTCTTAAGGCAAATGAAGCGGTAGGGGACTATCACGTGACCACTGAAGTTCGAGAGCACTATGCCCCCAGTCAGCTGCGGCCCCGTGGAATGGTTCGCCGCAGAGACATGATTCAGCCGGCACCAGTGGATGTTCCACTGGAGAGTTTGACTGTTTACAAAACCAGTTTCCTGGGTAAAAGCTGTGGTAAGTATTGCATGATTCAAACCCTCGTCATTAGTCCGAGATTCGGTATATGCATGCATATATCTGGAGTTTAACGAAATTATTGATTTTGATACTTCTGACTGGAATTGAACAACCCACCTGCTTGTAGATGATATGCCTTGTTTTTTTCTTTTAGCCGACTTTAGACTTCATCTGCCCGCAAACTCCTAGAATCGTTCAATCAACCAGTCCTCACCGTGTGAATGTGCTGGTGTTTTCTCGATGGTACTGGATGCGCGAGTGTCAGGCTGACAGACAGTCTTTTTTGTCCATCCCTTCATCGGTGTTCTCGATACCCTCCATTGCAAGGAAATGTCTAAATAGAATGTGATCAACCCTATGAATACCGCATGTTTCTGCCTTACCCAATGGAAGTATTCCTGGGCGATCAATAAAGATTTACACTGTTTGCGACTGCCTCTCAACTGGGAGCGCTGAGAAGGCATCGCGAGATCAGTTTCGATGATAGTTTTGACATACACAACACTGTTATACTTGGGTCACTAATTTCCGCAGCCCACCAAGTAGCTTTGGAATCCGGCAACCTGCCACACAAGTCGGTATTATTCGGAGTCAGTTTCGGTCTGACGTTCAGTTATAAGTTATTGCTGTGAAAAACGTCCATGTGTCAAAAATAGATTGAACAGATGAGACACAACAATATAATTTCTTTTATTAACTCCGGAATCATCGGATCATCTATATTAGTTCTAGGTGACTGGTGAAATTCCGGTTAACTCAGAGCTATTGAAACCTCCTCTATGGTAATGGTGGGACCAGTACGCTGTGAAGGTGATAGCGTTGTAAAATCCAGCAGCATGGTGCAATACGACAATCTAAGCGTTGTCTCCATCAGGTTTAGACTAAATTCCTTACATTTGACTCAATGGGAGGCCCGCCGTTAATCACTGGGTGAATAAGAGAGAAAAAACCGTTTTCATGCTTATACTGAGTTCTATACAAGGGGCTACTCAAAGACTGTCCTCCTTTTTTTCTGATCGGGGAACTGGATACATACGGCTTGGTATTTCCCACCTTCCTTTTTGACCCAGCAGTTATGACCCTTGAGATTCGCGGATCACACTCCATTCAACTGAGAATGAATAAAGTTCTATGGACTTGGTCCAATTCGCTGTTTGATCCTGGCTCCCCAAGTTGTGGGAAATTCTTTCTTTCCTTCTTTCTGTACTACGTGACCTCTGTGGAACCTTGAAATGTTGATTGGTTGACAGTAACACTCTGATACGACAGCATCACTTGCATATGGGTCTCAGTTACAACCTGCTTATTTCTTCCCCCTTGGCACCTAGATGCTTCAATAAAGTCAAATCACACATTTGGCAAACCAGTCATGGCTTTCGCATCGATTTTTGAGCAGTTGAGCTGGGATCATGCGTCCCATTTATCACAAAGCAGCGCTTGTGACCCATTATTCTGGATTAAGCCAAGCAGGTGTTTTTAATGGATTTTCATTTCTAGGACATTGTTTACGTAACAGATCCAAAATAGGATCCTCATGGTTCACAAATAATAAAACAAAAAACGCAGACAGATGAAGCTTAGTGTAGCGCAGTCACAACTAGCGTTTATGTAAGCACACCATTATTCCTGAACTACACTATCATACCCAGCTGAGCCCAAATGTAATATTTTTTACCAGGAACTTAAATTTACTGGTTTGTTTCGTTTTGACAGATCTTAGAATGTCCATCAACGTTAAATTCCACTGAAGGAACGTGGTATACAGTATGTGATATTAGCATAACAAAACGTTGTAACATTCCCAGAAATAGTGTCATGCAGAAGTAGGTCGGATGGAAAAAGTATATTGACTAAAATTGAAATCAACTTACGCAAGCGTTTCACTATATGCACTGCATTCTCATCGCCGCGCATGCCTTAGGTTTATCTTCCACGATTTTAGTCTATCATTAGTCAGTAATATGCTTCTTCTTTGTACCACTTGTTCAGAGTTGGATCTAAAGCTAAGAGTGATGCGCTAATAGCTCTGTGGTGGGGATTTGCCATCATCGCCACTGTTCCGCTACTCATCCGTCGCGGTCATCAGGTTGTGTATTGTATCGTGAGAGTTTCCTACAACACATGATTCGTTGCAGGGACTCCGTTCTAATTGTGAATAATTACTTTTACATGTAATGTATTAACCCCTCCCCCTCTCCAGAGAGGCTTTGGAAAAACCCAACTTATTTGCATCAAAAAGATGAATCGTGTGGCGTTTGCTTAAGATAAACATCTTTAAACTTCAACTACTCATGAGTAAACAACTCAGTATTGTGAAAATGAGACCAATATTGCGTTAGATTTTCCTTTTAAGGCAATTATTGAATTTATTACCCAATACTTTTAGCTCTAACCAATTGTTTTCACTGAAAAAAGCTTTTTCAGTTGTGTAATCTACATAATGAATTTAGATAATAACCAGTGCACTCTTTCAGAAAGTAACAGGAAAAAAACTGAGTCTTTTCTGGAGCGAAATCGTCTGATCTGATATCTGATTTCCTCCACGAAATTGCAATTGTTAAATCTCTAACTACTAAAAGTACTATAGAGTACACAACTATTAGAAAACATATCTTTGAAATGCTATTCAGTATGATAAATTCATATGTCGCATGTTCAATATGATGCATTTCAAACGAAAAATGAATGGATGCTGCTGACAGACATGCTGTGTGATATTGCGGGTAAATCCGGACAATAGCCGACATTTGTCGGACATCAATTTTCTCCAACAATCCAACTGTATGTTCACATTGTTACCTCAGAGAACGATGACATTTGTTTTACACAATTGCCGTCTACTGCATCCTTCCGCGCGAGGACTTTCACTTTTCATCCGTTTGCACATTATAACCCTCGGTGGTCACTGTTAACTTCGTGCTTTAACGCGAATTTTCGTTAGCATGAACCGGTCCATTTCCTGTGCCTACGTACTTCAATACACGTCTTCCACAACCACAAGTATTTGGTTTATCCAGTAATAACCTGGTTGCTTACGCGTTACGGGACCCGTTTAGGAGCTATTCACGAATGGCCTTAGTCGACGTAATTCAGACTTTAAGATATTTTGATCTTATCTTGGTCAGCCAGCCAGCAGAAAATTGCTACATTGCACCCCGAGGAACATATTCAGCTGCTAAAAGCCCGACCGATTGATCGGGGTGAGGAAATTCTATTGAAAACATGCACGGATTTACGTCAATGCTTTCATGAAAAATGCTGTCCGGGTGACCGGAGATTGGGTGAGGTGGGGAACTACGAAGGACGGAATTAAGAGATTAACATGGATTGGATAGTATATTTTGGACAATTTTATTACAATCTCTGGTGTGTTGGAAGATAGTGTCGTAGATCTTGTGAGTACTGGATAATTGACATCAAATGAATGGATTTCAGGAATGAGGATATTTACACAGATATTCCTGTGCACAAAGCCAAGCAAGCTCACTGGGAAAACACAAAGAGACAGTGCAGGAAAATTGTAATTTCAGGAATTGCAAACGTAGTAAGTTAATTGCTGAAGTTTAGCGATACAAGGAAGTGAGAAGAAGGCCACAGAAGTAACCGTTGGTTGATTGGGATAAATAGAGAAGATTAAATAATTTGGAAGGTAAATGTTTGGATTATCCCATTTGATTTTATACAGACACCAGGAATCTTTGAATGCGAAGGTTCTAAGTCCGAGTCCTGACAAGGACACAAGAAGTACACATTGCTGACGAGTCACAAACAGAGCGAAACAGCTGTCCAGTGGTCTTTCTTGGTTATCACAATGACTTTCATTGACATTAAATATTATTCATTATTATTATTATTATTCATTATTATTATTAGATCATTGGCTGACCCCATAATGACCAATCACTGTTCGTATTCTTCTGGTCACATGACTCCTGTTTGAACAATGCAAATTTTGATCGGTCTGTGACACCGGTTTCACAATGGTTGTTCTGAGATGGCAATCTGAATAAGCCCCAATGTATAACAAATGATGAGAACATGTTGGCAATATTACTCATTTTGGATGTTTGTCTGTATCAAATGGTTTTGTCATAACACATTTCACAAATTAGTATTGGGAGATTGAGCTTTCAGGTTGGTCAGCATTTTCAACTGGTTACTTAACAATAGGAAAACCAAGTGATCATTTTGACCACTTTGTTCTTTAAAACTTACATAACTTTCTTTAGGTGAACTCCCAAGTCACCATCTTTGATAACTTTTCCTGAGTTGATACATTTTTTTCTCCACCAAATTTGGTTTATTTCGAATAAACGGTATTTGATCTACAGGCACCAATGTCTTTTACCCCTCATTTAAGTTATGTAGTCAAAATGACCCATTGCGTGCTCGATCGATTTATTTTTTGTTACCGTTGCTAACTCGAACCGATCAATACATTCGTTGATCGACTGCATGCGTTATGACTTACGACCGACGTAAGTGAACTGGAGCGTGATTTACAAAATAAAAGGACCTAGTTCAAACCACTCAGGAAGGGGCTCGTGAGGCCCAGGTCCTACTTGTTGTGATGACTCTGGGCCATTAAGCTGTCTGATTGTTTCACTGACCTGGCAACTAAAATCAGAGGTGCCTTAGCTGTTGATCCCTGGTATGAATGTGCAAATCATCTTGGACGGCTATGCCGAGGTGTGAAGGAAACCATTTCATCTTACGATGGCACCTTAGATGGTTCAAAATTACAGTAACTCCAGTCGGTCGACCATTCTTGAGACATCAAGCACCCAAGGCGAATTGAAATCCACCCACAGTTCATTTTAGGAGGTGATATCAGGGGTTTAGTGAGCACGGATCGTTATTCTGCCAATGAATTTAAGTAGATTAATTTAGTCAAGTCAGATCAGGAACGAACTTTATTCATTCATTGCGAACAGAGTGTTCAGTAAAATAGCGTGAACATTTTGTCTTTGGCGTGCATGCAAACGCAACGGAATCGATAATATGATATCCATTAAAAAGATAATGATGATGAGGAGTGGGAAAGCGTAACAAAAGTAGAAACATCAGCATGAATTGCCTGAAATTGTGCCCCAGTTAATTTGATAGTCGTTACCTGGAAACCGATAAGCGGAAAAGCTAAGGTACAACGGATTTGTGAAAAGCTGTGATGCGAGGTTATAAGGGTTTAATTGTATTGCGGGGGACTGAAATAGAGGCGAACAGAGAGAGGGTGGGTGTGACGCATCAGACAGGATTGAGTCACAAATGGCCACTTGCTTTGAGGTATTGGTGATCGATAGCGTCGACCAAGGATCAATTTCATATCTATAGAGATGATTCGCGAAGTGCGTCTAATAAATGAAATATAAATGAAATATTCAAACAAGCCGAAGGAAATAACACAGGAACAGTACGTTCAATGACATAGGGAGCATAACATAGATATAGAGATTAAATGCAACGGCACCCTCATATTTCGAAGGCGTGAGATGTAAAACTTCAGTTTTTTGAGTTTACGAAATGTTTGTCGCACCTGGTAGGACAATTTGAGGTCAGAAGAAAGTAAACATCAAACGCATTTGGAATACTGTGACTTTCAGACTTATGAGTTGTTGACAAAGATATTGAAAATAGCTNGATCTGGAATGCTTCAATGACCTGCGATTCACGGAAAAGAAAACTTCTATACCGGACAGGAAATTATTAAGTCTAATTTCACAAAAGTGGGCACATTATGCTGTTGTACACCAATATCAGGTGCGTTATTCTTAGTAAGGATAAGTCTATTGTATTGATTGTATATCGTGGGTAAAACTTTGGTCAGATAATGATTAAAAACAGCTACTGAGAGGAAAAAATGCCTCATTAGGAAAAAAATGAACTAAAGCGGTATCATTTCTAGGAGAGAAGCTGAAAATGTTCAGAATAGATATGTGTGTGGAAACTCGCATTCGATCTCTTGAAGTCACTAGCAACGAAGAAAACAGATGTGGCAGTCTGTTCCAGTATAAACGGATAAAGTGTATCCAGAAAGATAGAAAACTCATCAGGATTACAGTCAAGAGATAGGTAAATAGTTGAAATGTAAATCGAAGAGCAGAGCAGGAGAAAACGTGATTTGCATTGCAAAGTATATGAAATGTTTTGTGTACAGTGAGGGAAAATACTTTTGGCGAAGTTGCACAACAACTGGGGCAGAAATGTAATGACATCGCCACATTTTGTTCCCTCTCCTGAGGGTTTATCTGCACGTTGTGAACTGAAGTCCTCGGTTCCAATCAATTCGCCCTTGTTTGATTCCTGTAGTCAGGATTCTTGGAAAAGCACCACACAGTTCTTGGGGTACTCCTCGTTGTGAATCGGAATGCAGTTGTCCGATAACTTCGAGAGAATTGAGTAGACGACATAATGATGCTTCTGCGCTCTGGTGCCACTTTACAGCAAGCACGATGTTTTCTTCGTTTGCCAATCGTGTTGCTAGTGATTCTTTTGACTTTATTGCTCACAAACTGAGAACAAGCACGTCAAGAAGAATCGCTGTTATTTTCCAAGGATACTGGAAAGTAATTGGAACTGAGCATGTTTTAGGTAATCTTTGAGGTCACAGTAATTGATGTGAAAGGAAATCCGGTGATGTGCAATGGAAAAAGCCAAGGGGCAGGAGCAAAACAAGAATGGCAGGGAAGATTTAACGGCTCCGCCAAGTGGTGATTATTTATTTGTCTGTTAAAATGCATCTGAAATAATACAAAAACAACATTCAATTAATTTTACATCCGACAGCAAGAAATAAACATATTTTGTATCTTAGGGGCTAAATTCAAAATCATCTAATCAAATGAAGATTTCAATAGAATTCGTCTCCAGAATGTGATTCCAGAGTGTGTAGATGACCGTTTTGACAATGGACCTAAGTGCATTGTGCTAACGTCCTTGCCCAGTAAGCACAAACACGCAGATACGCGGGGACTACCCCCTACCGTCAATGTGGTGTCTTGATAAGACCTAGCTAACCAAATGAACTGTGCTTGTTGACAAGTTATCTATACAACGAGCTCGTAGTGTGGGACTTCAGATCATCCGGAGCTAAATAAAGGGGAGACTCACAGACTCAGTTACCCATAGGTGAACACTAGGAGTAACTAACAGGTCCTGGATGCAAATTATCCTACTATCAGCGTATGTGATAGGTAAAGCCATCATCACACAATTACCTGGAGAGCATTGCGCAGCTTGGTTACTACTGAAAATGTTATTCCCTGATATCCAGTCGAATTCAACACAATCGATGACAATGAAATAGGAACCTTATCTCATGTAACGTGGATTTTGGTCAAACTGGAGATGACCCAAAACGTTCACACTCATCAAAATCGGTTTCTAGGTTGTGGTGATCCAGATAAAAAGGTTATGCGCCAAAGATGATCAATCAAACAATTAAAACAATAACAGATATATTTCTTATTCAATCTTTATTGTAGAAAATCACAAGGTCATTTGGTAATAAGATTTCCTTGTCATTTATTTTACAGCCCGAATTCGACGATTTCAACCAATCGATGAGGGGATAAACGGACTGGAAACCACTGTTCAGCGTGCCAACAAACAGATAAACGAGTCAGGAACGCATAAGCTTAAGGAGACAGACAAATCGTGCGCTATCGTCAGATACCCGCCACTCAGCACTTACCGTTCAGATTTTAATCAAACAAGTCAAATTCATGAAACAACTCCATCACAGAATGCTACGGTTCAGTCCACAGGTGGCACAGACTACCGGGATTATTATCACACCTGGGTGAAACTTCCTGAACCTGGTTACGTCACTAATCGTGTTGGTTATCACTGGAAACCACAAGTGGCAGTCTACATTGCACCCGATCCACGAAAACACGAGCCATTATCATCCAAAACAAGTTACCGAGAAGAATTTTCTTTCCCGGAGTCTTTCCATCCCCC
This sequence comes from Echinostoma caproni, assembly GCA_900618425.1. Taxonomy (NCBI): domain Eukaryota; kingdom Metazoa; phylum Platyhelminthes; class Trematoda; order Plagiorchiida; family Echinostomatidae; genus Echinostoma; species Echinostoma caproni. The sequence goes on along the minus strand of UZAN01056186.1, from coordinate 3,917 downwards.
CCGGCATCCAAAAGAGCCGACAAAAGATCCCATAGCTCGTCGGTCTCAAATAACTCAATCCCGTTTATTAGCCAGTTGCAATGGGGTGGTTGAACAGTTACCAAACTCTCTGTACCAAGATTCATTTGTCGCACAACACGGGGCAGATCGATGGACAGAAAGAGGGATAAGGCAGCATACATGCCCGGTGATTCATCGGACCGGACCGAATCAACAAAATGATCAGCTCTATTGGTCGAATGTAGACGTTGATTCCTACAGGGATTATAAAAAAAGTGTATTTTTGAAAACTGAACGTGATAAACCTCAGACAACAGAGGATAAAATAGCTCCTTTGAAGAGTTAAGAAGACTGTGATATTTTGTGAATCTTTGTAATGCATATAGCACTTTCGGTGTTAACAAATGATTGCACCGTGTAACACGACACATTTATTTCTCAGGTTAAAAATATTTTTTCAAAGAAGACCAAATTGTGATGACTTAATAATTGACATCGATGTATAAAAACATTCATAGGCATTCAGCGCACTATGGGCAGTAGTATGCCATAGTTCAAGAGTTCAAATGAAATGAAAAATGAAACTCATTGCTATGTTGAATTTCGGTAGAAACAGATTTTTGCGTTTAATCCAATTATCCTACCTTTTTTTCTGAAAAAGTTTACACTTTTATGCAGCTAAAGTGGCGGTAGATTAGTACTAATCTCATATTCCGTTGTTCGTTTATCCGAGAATGATTTGCTGTGATAAAGGAGACTGTCAGTAGCAGATATGTTTACTTTTAATCCCGATCGATACGTTGTTTGGTGTGGGCTACTCCTTATACACGTGATCTGACTAAACGAAACCAATTTTCCCAAGCAAATGGTGAGCAGTAAATTTAATGGTATTATTATTGAAATCGGACCATTTTTGTTAGGTGAATGGACACTATCAGTAGCTTTCGTAGTCATACATAGAATGTTATTGATAGTACCAATCCCGGCTGTAGACAATCAACCATATTTGACAATTCGTAGACGAATCGCACAAAGGTATATACACTTGCTATTCCACTGACGATTGTCGTAGACCGGCAGAACTGATCAGAACCCTCTCTCTCTCTATGTATATATATATATATATACATATATATATATATATATTCCGATGGTACTGACCCACGCTTTTGATAGGCCTTCCGAGAGGAATAACTATTACGTGCAGGGATTCCAGTGAACATTGGATCACGAACGTCCGACTTCTTGGTACCCGAGAACGTGATCGAACCAATGAAGGCGCCGACATCAGAAACTTGTTATGGCCACAAGCAGTGGCATATAATCGGGTTGTTGAATATCCAGCATTATCTGCAGAAATTCAAGATTTTGCGTAGACACTACTAATGCTCTAATGATCTGCGACTAGCCTGGAATCTCAAAGATGATCCTAAGTTGGTCCAAATAGCTTCTGGCTTACATTATTGTGTGGAGGAAGAATTTCACTGCCACGAGAAAATTCCTTTGACACAACCTATGTGGAGTTTCCTCCCCCAGAGTCTGGCCATTCGCTAGTCTGAGCAGTAACACATGTTTCATCGAATCAAAACCTGATATGTAACCTGTACGTTTGAAAACCTGGCATGATGAAAAACACATTTGCGTTTTATGTTCCAGTCTGCAGCTAGAGGGGAATTGAAAAGATCACTGAAGTACGTGAAACACTTCTACTGCATCTCTATTTTTCTTTAATCTTTTGCGAACCAATGTGAACAGACTGATGAAATCGTGTATGGGTCTGGTTTACGCATCGTTTTGGTTTTGTGCATGGTCTGCGAATCTGATTTGACACAGCCAACTTCTATTCCGGATGATCACCCAGGATGATTCAAGATGCTCAAGCTCACCCTTAATCAAACAATAAAAAAGTCTCCCCAGGAACAAATGCAACCATTTTAATTAATCAAAACTGGAAAATATCGCTTTAAGATGTATTAAAATTTCGGATCATCCCGAATGCGACAATTTATTCTTCATTGAGGGTAATATACCTCATTAGATGGTGAGCACCGAGGATGCTTTCATTCGCATAGACTAACATAGCTAACAAACCCGAAATGTTTACATTGAGGATCGAATCAGGGACAGCGAGTGGGTGAATCATTGATACAAATATCTCAACACATTGACTGCACTGATGGGGCCTGCACATTTATGGTAGCCTTGCGCAAAAACCATGGACCCAAAGAGAATTTCCGAAGTCATTCAAGTTGTAGATGATATCTTGTTAGTAAAACATCACTGGCAGCAAGAATTTTATTACTATTAACATTGTAACATTCACAATAAGAACTACGGAGGGCCGGTGGTTTTTTCCATGATAAACTAGCATCACCCCAATCCCAATCCCATACATTAAAGTCATTCAGCATTGTGGTGATGAGGTCAGCGTTCCTTTTGAGAATCACCAGTTGTTCTTCCACAAAATTAGATTAATCCTTCAGGGCTATTAGAAATTAAAATCAAAATATTTCGTTTCTGAGTTTGTTTGATTTGTTTGATTCTGCCTTCCATAAAATGTTGTTCACCAGAAAAAAAAATAACTCCAAGATTTATCTAACAGCCCAGAGTTGTGTTCACTGAAACATAATAGGCCGCTTGATGTTTCTGAGCCGTATTCAGGTGACTTAAACTTATATACGGTACAAATCCCCACTTCTCTGACAGGATTTGTACGTCGGTGACAAGTGAAAAGCTACAACGAAAGATATGTGGAGGTCTGCAAAGAAACCGCTTTGTAATCATATTTAAAATAATAAATTAACTTTCGCGGTTCAGAACGAGTTGTTCGAGAAATCAAAGACCGATGACTGTTTTTGGATAACCGACTATCATCGAACGAGTGGGCAATGTATTACATGCATCAAATTGCACAACCATGTTGTGTGGAGCAATAAAACAAGGTTACAACCGTGGATTATTCGATTGCATAGATCTATACAACTTTGAAACAGGTTTCAGATACCTTTCTAATATATGCGCATCGTTCAGCAGCTTTGCTTAAACTCACTTCTACCTCTTTGTATGCAGAAATTTTTTAACTTTCGGCTCAAAACTTTCCTCGGTGAAGTATCACAAAGCGTCACTTAATTGCGATAGTCCGCCAACCAAATCCATCAGGATAATTATCCAGAATAAAACTCAGTTTGGCTAAATAAAAATCCAAATACTCATATCAGTGGTTAACAATAAGCATATCACATTTCATGAGCTTAAATACACCAGTATTCCTCGAACCAGAGAATAGTCAGATTCTCAAATGGTCTTAGCCAAAATCTCGGTTTCACCATCACAGATACAATCAGCAGTTAAAAATATCAAACCATCACCATAAACTGTTGTGCTACTTGAGCCCAACTTTGGTGCACAAACACATGCGCCCAACATTTGGACGCACGTGTGCATCTACACCCTGATTGTAACACAGACAGAAATGAGATAGATGTTCCAGGGGCAGGCTAGTGAATGCGGGTGACATGGTTCATCAAAATCGCTGCACTTTCGTGTCCCTATGCGACTTGGAATTATTTTCGCCCGAAAACCCCACATCTCCCACAGAATTACAAGATTCTTTTTGAACGCTCGTAAACGATGCATCGTCCGATCAAATTTAGGGTTGAAGTAGACCGACTATAAAGAATAGCCCAGAATGAGCAGGGTGTTTNAAATTTGGTCAACTTCTAGCGGTGGGCCTGGACATGCGTGCGGTTGTCGGAGTAACGTCACTTTTGAATGTTACTTATCTTCACTTCATCCCAGGATGATCAAGATGCTTCAAACGTATCCTTTGTGCATTGGGCCGAAATCCAAGCGGAAGTCTATCGCGAATAAGAATGCTGCTATTTGCTTACCTTAGTAAATGGTTCGCAGTGGACAGG
>UZAN01056185.1:2016-13823 GCA_900618425.1 Echinostoma caproni | reverse complement strand
TCACAGAGGTGTTTATGTCCTTTAATAATCAATCCAGGGTATACATGTTCGATTCCGAATTCCTGGAGACCGTTCACCATTGTTCCTATTCCNCAAATGAACATGAAAATTCGGAATCTTTCAGCCGACAGACTGCATCTCCTGAGGAAATCTCTTGCTATCATCTCTAATGGTTTTCCGTTCAACAGTCTCCCTGTTTTGTTAAATATTTTACAGAAACAGGTAGTGCTGTCCTATGGAAACAGTTTTGTTCATACTGACAGAGTATGCTCTCCGCGGTTAAAAGCTATGAGAAGACAAAGAGAACTTGGCGTTCAAGATGCATCAAACAGCCACTGTCAAACAGCTTAAACTGGAAATCAGGGCAGAGATCACGAGACTGAATGCTTCATTTACAAAGCAGGTTCTGGGAGCTGGAGATGGAAGACGGTTATGGTAAGGGATCAGATTGCTTTGCGGACAGAAGGAACGGACAAAAAACAAAACTGTTTACGTGGGCAGCCTCAATGCTGCATTCATTTATCCTTCGAATGATCTCCTCTCTCCGTACTCCACAGATCATCTATCTACCATAGACCCTGTCACAAATGAGGAGGTCCATCATCTTCTCAAAACTACGAAAATCACGAACGCAGTTGGCCCCGATGGTCTCTCTTCGTCATTGCTCAAATATGGCACCAGCTCTGTCACAGAGGTGTTTATGTCCTTTAATAATCAATNCTCCCGTAGTTGACGATAATTTAATTTTAATTGTTGGTGATTTTAATCACGGATCAACCCAACCTTTATTTTCTTTCGGTCTATCAGATCTCTCTGTCACTTCTACATCTTTGACCAAAGGTTTACTCTCATTTGGCTTACCCCGCTTTTATTCATACAAAACAAATGAACATGAAAATTCGGAATCTTTCAGCCGACAGACTCCATCTCCTGAGGAAATCTCTTGCTATCATCTCTTCATGGTTTTCCGTTCAACAGTATCCCTGTTCTGTTTAACATTTTACAGAAACAGTTAGTGCGATTTTCAATCTATGCTGTCCTATGGAAACAGCTTTGTTCACACTGATAGAGTATGCTCTCGCGATTAAAAACTCTTAGAAGACAAAAAGAACTGGCGTTCAAGATGCATCAAATAACCACTGTCAAACAGCTTACACTGGAAATCAGGACAGAGGTCAAGAAACTGAATGTGTCATTCGCAAAGCAGGTTATGGAAGCTGAAGATGGAATACGGTTATGACAACGGATCAGATTGCTTTGGGGACAGAAGAAGCAGACAACGAACAAAATTATGGACGTGGACAGTCTCAGTGCTGCATTCATTTATATTTCGAATGATCTCCTGTCTCCGTGCCCCACGGATCACCTATCTACCATAGACCCAGTCACCGATGAGGAGGTCTATCATCTTCTCGAAACTACGAAAATCACGAACGCAGTTGGCCCTGATGGTCTCTCTTCGTCATTGCTCAAATATTGCGCCAGCTCCGTTGCAGAGATGTTTATGTCCTTTATTAGTCAATCCTTTTACACATGTTCGATTTCGGATTCCTGGAGACCGTTTACCATCGTTCCTATTCCTAAACCCTCTTCCTCTAGCATTTTATCTAAACGCTTTCGTCCTATTGCCATCACCTCCGCTGGACTTGCAGAGCGCGCTATTCTCACCCGCTTGCAGTCTGATATTATTGTTCCCAATGACCCCCTCCAGTTTGCATACAAGTCAAATAGATGCACCTTAGATGTCGTCTCACCAGTGATTCNCTTAAGCTTACAGAGCGCGCTATTCTCACCCGCTTACAGTCTGGTATTATTATTCCTAATGACCCCCTCCAGTTTGCATACAAGCCAAATAGATGCACCTTAGATGCCGTCTCTTCAGTGATTCACTTTATCTGCAAATCTTTCAATGATTCTCAAAAGTCTGTTTGTTGTGTTTTCCTTGACTATTCTTTCGCTTTCGATTCCGTTCCACGATCTCTTCTTCTGCAAAAGTTAAAGCCATTCGGTTGCCCCACCAACATATTATCATGGTTCAAAGATTATTTCAAAGGAAGGATTCAAAGAACAAAAGCAAACGGCACTATTTCAAAACCGTTAGTGAATAATTCTGGAATCCTTTAAGGTGCTGTGCTCTCTCTCAACTTATTTTCAACTTTCATCAGTGACTTACCCTCAGTGACTTACCAGCCAAAACCTTTAGGTATGCAGATGATGTTGTCTCATTTCAAGCTCTTTCAAACCAATCGGCCATAGAATCATTCTCCGATAGTTTACTACAAGTACAATCATTTTCGAATCGATCCGGTCTCGGTTGAATACTTCTAAATCCTTCGAATGCATTTTTATTCTTTCTCGATCTGATTATCCCTCGGAACCCTCGGTCATCAACTCCGTACACGTCATCATATCACATACCACCAAATACCTAGGAGTCATCATAGATAATCTACGGTTGTCCTCTGATGTGCTTTCTTGTGTTGCTAGACGGCTTCGCTTATCTTTTCAAGTACGCAAGCTTCTTCAATTTTGCGTCAGACAAGAAACTGTATCTTTCTTTGTTGACCAATGCATTTTCCAGTCAAACTTTATTGTTTGCCCGTTATTTTCCCTGGACTGCTTAGAAAGGATTTCATTACTCTACGTCGAGGTCTGGTAATTATCAGCCGTGTTTCTCTTATTCCTTTAAACACTCTGATCACAAAATTGTGTAATTTGCATATCTCCATGTGAGAATTTCGCTCATAAGATACTCAATGACCCCAGTCATGCGTTCAATCCAGATTTATCTGCTTGCCGTTCCCAAGCTATAACCCAATCAAATTTTCGCTGCTTACTCTCACGCATAAACATTTATCGCAACTCAACGGTTCCCTATCTGGCCCGTATTCTCACTGACACGGCGAGAATCCATAATGAACTAATCTTAAATCTACAAAGATGAACACCATTTGGTTTTATCTCTGTTGTATACGAATTTTGAATCCATCTTTATCCCATTGTAACGATGAACACATTTTTGGCTGAAATATAGGCATAGTTGCCTGCACAAGTCATCTATAATACAATACAATAAAAAGGGGAAAGTAAGCTAGACTGTATAGTCAAAAGATGAAGTACACAGTCTAACCATGCACACAAATCTTTTCAAGCATCCTGGTATGATATAAACTGCTATAGGTTTAATGCCATATACTTCGGCATCTCCTACCAACCAGGTAAGGTATATTTCGAACACCAGCCTAGAAGACGGGAGAAATACCCTATCTAATCCTCTGTGTGTATTTCTTCAATCCTTGTCTCCACGTCACCTGTTGACCTTCACGTGGTTTTCCCGTCTGTGAATAAGGCACGGTACGATGGGCAACCGTTGGACATAAACAAATCGAGGCTTAACTAGCAAGGCTCATTGAGCTGAACTGGATGCCACAGCGGATTTTTGCTCTATACTTTCCCAACCACACCACAGTTTACCTCTAGGTCACTAAGCCAGTCACTCCAACCAACCTTTACCTGATTACCTAAGCGTCGATAGTCAGAAACCTCCAGTCTATGTATATTCTCTACTCCCGAATCTAAGGTTTTACAACCGTGAAACAAAACTAATATAATGGTAGCACCATATATGCGACCATTCAGTACTACAAGAGAGAAACTGCAGACTTCAGGTGTTGTTCAAACCGACCAGTTGCGTCAGCACCACTCACTAGAGCCAGTACTGAGATACCTACGCCTACATACTTGTAATATGTGATACACAAATAGGAAATTATTAATTTGATAACTTTGTATAACGATTCGTGGTGGTCATACAAAACCCACTAGGTGAACAAAACAAAGCCATCTTTGTAATTATTCGGTGCTCATAAACAAACAGAAATGATCAAAACAATGAATTGTTTTCAGTGGCTCATAAACAAACTATGCGATTCAATATTCTTCTTACTTAGATGTGTTATCGTCACTTGTGAGTTTCGACACATGTTTGTAAAGATAGCGTGGGGACATTGCATTTTATGACAAACCTAATAATTTTCGGGGGCAGGACACGACAATCGAATGATCAGATGAGAATTCCGTTTCATACCTTTTGTGTATCTTCGGATGTTGGAACCACGAGCGTTCCATAGTTTCGGGCTACAGCCTTCATCTCTGGTTCATAGAATGAGTAACGTTCACTTCATACTCAGGTCTGTAGAAGTAATTTACGTATCTGATCGTGTTAGAGAGTACTTTGTATTGACTGATTTACGGTACTGAAAATCGTTTTTGACGCTATCAAGACTACCAAGCACCATGAGCCGCGGGTCTATCATGAGGTCAAAAAGATAAAAGTAAGCATGACGCGTTTAACCAGTTAAATTCTGCCTACCAAGATAAATACAAATTACAAAAATTGAGTAACCCACCGCCCTTGGTGCATGTGAACTGATATAGTCAAGTGTATAGATCAGAAGCTACTAACCAGGGGCGCATAAGGTCATCCAGTTTCCTGGGAGTGAATAAAATGTCAGTAATCTGGAGCAATTGAAGCAGGTGCGGCAAAATCAAGAGTACAACGAGGTGGGTTGGATAATGCGCTCTAAATTGTCGTGGCCTGCGTATCGGGGAAAATAAGCGGCGCAGTTTACGAACAGGCTTCCACANGTGAGGACCGCTGTAGATTGCTCTCTATGGTTAAGCCCAGGTGTTTGGTGGTGTGTGTGTGTTCTGGTTTTGAGTGAGGTGATGACTGAGGGTTCCGAAGGATACTCACCGGAAAGAGTAAAAATGCATCAGGAACTATTCTAATCGTATAAATTGAGACTGGATTGATTAGGAGGTACTTGAACTTGTGCTGAACTGTAAGAAAACATTTTCGTGTCAGATTGGTTTGAGAGCGCTTGACATAAGACCACGTCATCAGCATAGTTAAAGGTCTGAATATTCACACGATACCATTGAGAAAACGAGTCGGCGAGCGAATAATTCTTTTCGGATATTCCTAGTCATGCTCCTACCTATCATGTAGAAGGAAAAAATCTTGCATAATGATAGCCATTGGCTCAATTTAAGGTCATTGACCGAAGGCAAAGAGTACAGGATGTGTATGTGTGTGTTTGCAAGAATGTTTTGCGTGTCAATGGATGTGGCCTTTCCCCACTTGGATCAAGTGACACGTCATGTTCTGTCTTGGTTTTCACAACCGGCCAACGCAATTGGAGCACCTGCATCAGTCATTTTTGGTACACAGGTTGGGGCCTAGTAAGCGAATGGTGATCGCCTCGGGCCGCCCGCGATCGATTGATTGGGATACGATAAACCACGTCGAAAGCTGTCTCTGGTTCGATCTTGAGTCCGGTGTCAGCGAGAAGCCCCACTTTCACGCATGAGATACAGCTAACAGCTAAATATTCTTACACACGCACACAAACACACACATACACATCTTCTACTCTTTGCCTCCGATTAATGACCTTAAATTGAGCCAATGGCTACCATTATGTAAGAATTTTTCCACTATATGATATGTAAGAGCATGACTAGGAATATCCGAAAACAATTATTGGCTCAGTAGTTAAAGATCTCGGCTTGTGGGGAGACGGTAAGTCACTGGTAAATGTTGAAAATATGTATAAAGGACAAATGGCCGGAAGATGAAAAGTGAAGTTTTCTATCAATGAGAATGAGCACAGTATTATGTGATACATCTCTAGGGGCGTTCGACTAAGATGAAACCTGCTCTCGTAAAATTTATCCAATATCAATTAATCTCTACTTCTTCTTGTTTCTGGATGTCACCATCCAATTGATTGATTTTGGGTGCCATTCTAACCGATGATCGGCACGTATTCAGAATGTTACTGGTAAATCAACAACTGCAGGTCTAAATTATCTACTCTTGCTTCTAGCCAGTGATCTTTTAATAATCTGTTTCTACGATGTTTTTTGAAAGGAACGTTTAATGCATACTTAGGAATGAACTGTCAAAAATACAACCGATCCATTCACGGCATTCACAATGCCTACTGGAGATGAAGTTTCCAATAACAGACGGTCATTATCTCCAAACTGTAATGAGAAAAGAACATCCATCTAGGTAGGAGTCGATCAGTGCAATTCCAATCGTTATCCAGTGGCTGAGACTGTCAGATGGTTCGTACAGTCGTGATGAGTTTAAAAGTATCCAGTGACTACTTTATGGGTTGCCTTAATGCAGGTTATGGTTTGTGTAGCCACACATCCAAGTGCTTGGAGTGCATTTTTAGTTTTTCCCGCTCTACATTCCCGTCAGACTCTGTAACCCTTAATAGTAATTTTTTGTCTAGAGTGATCTCAACCAAATATCTGGGTGTTACTATCGATAATAATGTTCGGTGGTCGATACAAATTCAGAACTGTATGGGAAAACTTCGGCGCCTCTCCTTTCAGCTCCGGAAGCTCCGACAATTTCGCACTCCCCAACACATTTTGTTCTCCTTTGATAATCAATGCGTTCTCCCTATTTTACTTTACTGCTCCCCTGCAGTGTTTCCCGGTCCATTGAAACGCGGGTTTAAAACTGTCCGTTGTGGATTAATGATAATATGCCGTGAATCTTTAATTTCTGCCCAGTCATTAATCACAGAACTTAGTAATGATCATATGAAGTCTTGTATGACCTTTGCGAATAAGACTCTAAACGACTCCACCCATCCTTTGCATTTTGACTTATCTTCTTGTCACTCCCACTCGATCACTCGTTCCTCTTATCGGGACCTACCCTTCCGAATAAACATTTATAGAAACTTCACTGTGCCGTATCTGGCTCGCATCTTCACCAACAAGGAGCGAGTTACAAATGAATTACGTCAATCTTTAATTGAATGAATCAAACTTTAGAGACATTTATTTTTTTATACAGCACTTTATTGAATTCGTTCATACTTCTAACGTTTCTCCGGTGTGACGACCAGTGCACAATTTTTAACTGAAATGTAAGCATATCTCAGCTTACAAAAGTTATACAAATACATGTTATCCAAATACAACGTATGTACACCATTCAAGATTAAATCGAGAATGAATCTGATTCTCAGCATTATCACGACTTCCCAAGGTTTGTGTATGTGTATGTGTGTGCACACCACGCAAAATAAGGTAAATGTTAGTAACAATAAGTATTACTATTCTATCATTATGTTGGGGAACTTCTCTTTTAAAATTTATTAACCCACCGTAGCAATAATCCAGGGAAAAAATTACGATCGGTAACCCATGTTGTGCAATTTCACTTTGAGTTCATCGATTGTCCAAGAGCCTCAACCAAAAAGACCAAACATCCATCAACATTATCATCATTTTCATGTACTTCACATATACCTCACGACTATCTCATCAACTATTGTTCGGCGACATCCACCGAAATGAAACACTAAAAATATGATACTCGGTTTGGTCTCTCAGTGCATGCTCACGTGTCGGTACGCGTTCCGTGATCAACTAAAGTGGGAAGAATATCAGTCTGTCAAGGTCACGCATGACTCTTGCATTTACTTTCCCAAAACTTGCGAATCGACCATTCTGATTTGAAAAAAATGCAAGGCCTAACTTGACGTGTATTAACCTATCGTTCTCACTGCATACCACTGCCCAATGTCAAATATGCCTTTTTCGGTAGGCGGATAAAAGAGGATGCACAAAGCATTTTGATTTGCGAATAAAAAGTTTCATGAAAATAGTACATGCATAGTTTAAATAACACTCGAATTATTTACCTCACAGCTAATTTAATGGCACGTATCGTCGTGCTTCGATAACCTACCATTACCGTCAAACTGTTCGACAGACTGTGTTGAAATTTTGAGTACATACCACAAAAGACAAATCCTCATCAACTTTGAAATCAATCGATCGGTCCCTTGGGACAATAGGTTCTGGTTTTGAGAATATATGCTAAATAATTAGAAGATAATGTCATTCCTCATGCAACTAAATTCTGGAACTAAGATTTCGAAACTGACTACAGAAAGAGCGGAGGCGATATGGCATCAAAGGCAACCTGTTCTCTGCTGCAATGGAGGCAAAATCAAGCGCCATTTGCTCTTCACAATTAAATGGTACCACCAACCCTGAACTAACTGGTCCCACCTGAAGTTGTGTTGAGTAAGCGGACCATTATTCATTCTCCTATTCAGCAACGGCAAATTGAAAAATTAATCTGAATTTGTCGTGTATCGATACCCATCCCGTTCGTAAGGTAATGAACACATAAAATAGGGATGACTATTTTGCACAATCATTAAAATAGTGTGCTGAATTTATTTGGCTCAAACTCGGAGCTTCCACTGTCTGGTTTCAAACGGCATACCCCGAATTCTATCAATAATCTAATACTCTGAAAAAAAGAAGAGAATAATAGTCTAGCTTTTCTAGACATACACATAAGACACATCAGCGATAGCTCCGTCTAGTGATCAGTGCATAGAAAGACAACGTGTAATGGACAGCATATTCATTTCCATAATTTTGTCTCTCTTCAGAGGAAGAGAAACCTAATTCGCTCTTTAAACTAAAGAGCGGAGAAAACATGCGCGACGGACACTATCGACAATGAACTTCAGTCCCTACGTACTGTTTTTGCTCAGCATGGCTATCCCGAACAGTTTATCGATAGGGCAATGCTGGAACACGAGGAACGGCCAAAGGAAAGGGGAGATACGGGGCAGAAGCCTTTCAAAGAAAGCTAACAAGTGCAGTAAGCAGCTGCACAATTCAAAGCTATGTTCACATCCAAACAAATTATGTATTTCCGACTAAAGGATAGAGTGCCAGATTCTGCAGTCTCATTCTGTGGATATTCATTTACCTGGTCCTGTGGAACTGGGTACATTGGCGGCACGACCAGCACTTATCCGATCATGTTCGCGAACACCACTCGGATTGGCTGAGGACTGGAACAATTAAGGCAATTACGAACGAGGTGTGTTCGCATCTGGTTAAGTCAAATCACTCGGTGGATGTGGCAAGCTCGTTCCGACCGATTTACAAGATTTGCTGCAGGCAATCAAGAGCAGTGAAGCATCGTATCTTAGCCACGGCCGAAGCCGTAAGTATTCCGATGCTCAAACCCCCTCTTGTGGGCCCAAAAGAAATTTGTGCAAGCACTTAATCTCCCCTGGCCCACTTCAGCCACTCCAACACGTGTTGCAATCACTTGAACTTTTGACACTGTGATTAATTTCACACAAAAACAAGCACGCATGATTGGAGCCACATCTCAATCCTTAGGACTCCAGTCTCTCATTCCCTATTTCGTTCTTATTGTTAGTCGTATTTAATGTTGTGTAATGGTATGCTTAAAAATAGCTAAAAACTAGCGTGTTCGTCACACTGTTGTTCTCAATCTCATATTTCTTAATTCACATTTGTGCGTTTCTGCTCAGTTGAATATTCGGAGGTATATAACGTCTTGATACCAAGAAATAATGTCCATACATGAAATCTTAAGAGCTTGTTGCTGTTGCTAAAAGTCACATCGTGGCAAGTTATTTGTGCAGTTGGGACACTGATCTTGGTTGTCCTTATTGAAATTCCAACTCTCAATCTACCCCACCTGTTCAATATTTCAAATCCATCTAATCCATCGGTTCAAAAAGCCTTTAGAATCATTCATAACAGTTATACAGTGTTCTTTTTTTGCAACAGTCTGTCTCCTAGAGCTTAGTTTTGAACGTAGCTTATTTCTTTCTTTTAAAAAAAAGAAGCAGTTACTCATATCCTCAAAATTTTATTTAAAATCGTGAATCCACCCATCTGTTTGTCCTACTTGCTTGTTGACCTTTGACCACGGAGACAAACTGCCATGATGTATGGCCTTCAAGAGAAGAGAATTTGTCGGTCTGGTCCGATGATAGACACCTGGAGTGTGGTCGAGGTTTGCTGGCTGACGTATTCGGAGCGATTTGAGGCCAGCCGATAGGCAACCTTGGACGATGCATAACATGTTAGCCTAAACCGATAATTGATAAAATAGGTTCAAGTCACATGAATTATTTCTTTGGTTAGCTAACTTGAGTGATGATCCTGGGCCTGTTTCGAGAAAAGCCCAAGTCTTATCCTTTGGCCCTGTTCGATAGAAATTGACCGAAAAAGTTGGATATTTGACGAATAAAAGGCAAAATAAAGATTATGACCGCGTTGTCGCAGAGAATATTAGCCGGTTTATTGTTTCTTTTCTACTTGTGTACTTACTTGGCATAGGTTTCATTTTCTGACCTGTTGAACCGATTATTACAGTAATTACTGTTTGCTAAAGAAAACCTATGCAGCCGCGTGTGGTCACAATTTCAGTTTCACGACTAACTAGTGGGTTTTTATAAAGCTTCACCCTGTTCTAACATTTCTATACCGTAGTGAGAGGCTTTGCTACTCATGTAAACCGGATGCCATGGGGATGCAATAGGGTTTCTTTCCAACCACAACACGAACCAGAGAGTGAGGTTAAAAATTCCGTTTTCGATAATTGTTTTGACCAGTTCACTTAGTCTCATATATCGGGAGTAAACATGTAACAGAAGAGGGGGTGTCCGATGTTCCTTATACAGCTAACCAATAGTTCATCTCTTACTGTCTGAGCACATAAACTGCTTTATGATTTTGGAAGCAAGAGAGACCTACATTTAGAAGAGCGCCTTCATGTAGTTCAGCCATGTGTCAAGGTCTATCGGTACACAATGTTTTCTGAAACAACAAATTGTATCTTGATAAATTGGACAGAATATTGATTGGAAATGCACACGACAAAACGACCGATAGGACCCAAAAGCTTGCGGAATGCAGTGCACATCAAACCAAGGATGCCGTTCGTGCCACACATGCAGAATAAATGATTGTTTTACTCTAATTGTGTGAAGTGTTAATGCTGTAAAAACAAGCATATCATGAAATTGTATACTTCAGATAAATTTGTCCGAACGATCCTGGCATGAACATTGGATAAATTTATTTTAATAAAATTTTTATTTTGAAACTGTCTTGGCCCACGGTGGCTAATAATGGTGGCCAAGTGGTTAGTGTGAGATGCTTGGCTCGTGTGTGCGACAGGATATCCTCCTTGAACGAATACACCAGACAACCGCAACCGAGTCTAGGTGTGGGCTGGAACCGTCGACAGACAGGAGGTTCTCCTTGAAGAGGATGAATTGACAATCTGGAAGAGAGGCAAATACAGACACCAGGAACCGAAAGGTTCAGTGAGACATGAACACGACTCACACACAAACGAAATTGCAAGTTTCCAAGATCGTTACACTATTCCTCCCCACGAAAGAACACTGTTCTTAGTGTTCCAGAGCCCGGTGTTTGAGAAATTGAACGACTGCAAACATTTTCTTTCGCGTCGTGCAGTACTTTTGTTCCCGCACAAGTACCTCGCCGCCAATCCCCACATCTTAGATTCATTACAGCTAACGGTACCCCCATGCTGCTTCGGGGTCAAACCACGGTGCCAGCTGCCATGGGAGAACTGAAGACCCATCACCTAATGTCTATTGTGGATAAACTCCCATGGCCTGCTATTCTGGGGATTGACTTCCTCCACGCACAGAATGCCCAGCTCCATATTGGCTCGGGCAAAATCACAAGAGGACCCCAAGTATTAACCACCGCCACAACCCCAGAGGGCTCGTCACCAACGTCGCCAAGGTTCCCACGTCTGGCCGGTCACCGAATAACCAACCATCAAATGATATTGATAAACTACTAGCCAAATTCCTGGACATTTTGGCCCACAGCGGCACCGACATAGGCCGCTCCAAGCTCGTCCGCCATCGAATCGACACAGGTAA